>JAAMPC010000966.1:0-11998 GCA_016771965.1 Brassica carinata
AGTCAGTCAACACATGCAAAAACCAAGATACATCACTGGAATATGGTGGAGAGGATCTTGAGATATCTAAGAAGAAGCACCAGGTCAAGGAGTTTGGATGGGATGCAATAAGCACTGAGATCACTGGATATTGTGATGCAGATTGGGCAGGAGATAGGGTTGATAGGAGATCAACTACTGGGTACTGCACTTTATGGAGGCAACTTAGTCACTTGGAAGAAGCAAGCAGAAGATAGTATCATGTTCAAGTCTGAGGCAAGTATAGAGCAATGAGGAAGCTTACTAGTGAGCTCATCGGATCAGGAACCTGTTAAGAGACTTGGGCATAGAGACTACAACTCCTATCACCATGCACTGGACAACCAGGCTGCCATTCATATAGCATCCAACAGTATGTTCCATGAGAGGACTAAACACATGAAGTGGATTGCCACAAAGTGAGACAAGCGATGGAGCAACAAATCATCCTACCTTGCTACACTAGAAGTGAAGACCAGCTGGCTGACATTTTCACAAAGGCAGCAAGCAGCAAAGTCTGTGAGTTCATCCATTCAAAGCTTGGACTCATAGAACTCACATCTAAATGACTTTCTATCATGGAGACTTACTCTTTTTCCTTGGTGTGTTTTGTCCCAGGGTTTTGCACATCAAGGTTTTAATGAGGAAGTTCTTCATGATTCCAAGCTTGACTGGTTCCCAAAGTCAAGCTTGAGGAAATGTTAAAATTTCTAAGAATCTTAAGCCATAGAAAGAGATTAACCAGAGATTTGATGAATAGTGAAGAGAGACTTAAGAGATTAAGAGAAGATTATGAGATTAAACTTTGGGATCATTTCTAAATAGTGAGAGAGACTGATATTCATTGCATAGTCGACATAAGATCGAGGTTACATATATATAAGAGCCTGGATACAGGGTTTTCTACTTAAAGATAGGTGAAGCATGTGAAGTCACCAAGGGAAGAAGCCACATTCAAACTGACCAATACCAGCTCTCACACGTTCTGGTCATTGCCTTGACTCTGACAGCCTGCACAGCCTGTCGGGGCAGCCTCCTTCTTCCTTTTACGGTCACAAGCCCTCAGTAACAATGCAAGGTCACCACACTCTTTTACCATTACGGGTAAGTTTCTTTCACCTCATTTGGTGGAAGTGATCCATATACGGACTGTACGGCTTATGCGACTGGCATACGGGACATGATCACTTCCATCCAACCTTCTCAAATAGCTTCCTCACCATTCCTTCAGCCCCTTACTTCATGTAACCCTTCTTAGCATCATACTCAGCACAATACTCTTCTCATCTCAACACTCCCCTCGAAGCGACCATATGAAGCAAGTTGAGGACAGCCATGGATCTTCCTCATTAAAACCTCACCAAGGAAAACCCATTGGGACAAAACCTTGATGAGGGAAAAGAGTAAAGATCTCATGACTAAGGATCAGCTCTTCTTCTGCCCAAGATCAATGAGACCAAGGATGTGAATGGACTCCATTGTCTTCTGCCTTGCTGCCTTTGTAAACATCAGCCAGCTGGTCTTCACTTCTGGTGTAACAAGGTAAATCACTCCAAGCACTATCATCTCCCTTACTTTGTGGCAGTCAACTTCAATATGCTTGGTTCTCTCATGGAAGCAGAGTTGGATGCAATATGGATTGCAGCCTGGTTGTCACAGTGCATAGTCATGGTAGTCTGATCAATCTCCAAGTTTCAGTATCCCTTTGATCCAAACCAGCTCGTTTGTCAGCTTCAGCGGCTCTATATCAGCTTCTGCACTTGAACATGAAACCACCTTCGCTTCTTGCTCTTCCAAGTAACTAAGTTCCCACCAATGAATGTGCAATAGCCAGTAGTTGATCTTATCTGATCTATCTCCTGCCCAATCTGCATCACAATAGCCCACCACTTCTGTGCTTCTGTTGCAACCCATCCACACACCAGGTTTGTGTTTCCATTCAGATACATAAGCAATCTTTCTACCATGCGCAGTGATGCTCCTTTGGAACTTGCATATGCTGGCTCACCTGATTCACAGCAAAGCAAATATCAGGTCTAGTGATGGTCAAATAGATTAGCTTACCCACTAGCTTTCTATAAAGCTTTGGATCATGAAATGGCTTGCTGTCTTCAAGCTCCCCTCACGTGGAACCTTATACCCATCTTCCATGGGCATTTTGGCTGTCTTTCCTCCATAAGCACCTGCATCTTTCAAAGATCAAGTGTATATTTCCTTTGAGAAATGAACAAGCCTTCCTTAGCTCTACATAACTCAATGCCAAGGTATTTCATTTCTCCCAAATCTTTAATCTCAAACACAGATTTAAGAAATTCCTTGGTAGCCTTGATACCATCTTTATCACTACCAGTGATGATGATATCATCAACATACACAAGAAGAACAATAATACCTGCTGGTGTGACAAGGTGAAGAGGTGTGGTCAAGCTCAGACTTCCTGAATCCTCTTCCATTCAAGGTAGAGCTAAGTTTGTGATACCAAGCTCTAGGGTTGCTTAAGGCCGTGATAGCTTTCTTTAGCCTCAAGACATTTCCCTTCTTCACTAAGTGTTCAAGACCAGGAGGTGGATGCATATAAACCTCATCTTCAAGCTCTCCTTGTAGAAGCATTCTTTACATCCATTTGCCAGAGATCCCACTCAAGATTCACAGCTAGAGAGTACAATCCGAATGGTATGGAGCTTGGCAACAGGTGCAAATGTATCAATGTAGTCTCTCCATGTTTTGAGTAAAACCCTTGCTACCAGCCTTGTCTTGCGCCTATCTATCTGTCCATTTGGAAGATGCTTGATAGTGAAGATCCACTAGACACAGCTCTCTTTCCTTTTGGCAAAGCACTCTCATACCATGTATCATTGGTCATTATGATCTCTCCACTCTTGTATCAGCATTGCCTCTTCATAGCTTCTTGGGACATAGCTTTCATCTAAACTTACTTGAAGGCATAATGCTCTTCTGGATATTGAGCAAAGGAGCACACAGCTTGAAGGATGCTCCACAGCCTGGGCATTGTAGTACACTCGTGTTTACCAGGTTGGAAGGATCCTTCCTTATCCGTGTGCTTCTCCTCAAAACTGGTACTTGTTGCTTGTTGTTGTTCACTTTGCACCCGTTTCATCCTCTGTGCTTGCACTTGCACTTCTTCTTGAACCTCACTTTCGGATCAGAATCTTCTTGATGATCTCTAGACTCCACGCCTGAATCACCACCTTGATCATGAAAGCTAGAGCTCTCTTGACCACTTGAACTCTCTCCCATTCCTTGGTTAAGAGTTTGATTCCTTGCCCCCTCATGATCAAGGGTGGGGACATGAATATTATCAGTAGCAGCACTCCCTTGGACACCATCAGCAGCAGTAGTAGGCCTTCCTGGTCTACTTCCTCCACTTTGGCCTTGGTTCATATTAATCCCAAGGTTCTCAAGATTGTCCTCAAGATACTGCTCACGAGAAGTTAAATCCCGGATCTTCCTGGTTCTTTTCTTCATAGTAGCCCCTTTCTTCTACAAACTTCACTTCTCTTGAGACCATTACCCTCTAGTGTCTTCATCATAGCATTTGTATCCTTTCTGACTTGAGGTATCCAATAAACATAGCTTTGGTGCTCTTGGCTTCAAGCTTGTTTCTCAATTCACCAGGAACCATGACATAGCAAAGACACCCAAAGACCTTGAGATGAGTCAGTACTGGCTTGTACTTGTTGAGCACCTCAAATGGCGACTTCCCATGCAACACAAAGTAGGTGTTAGGTTGATCAAGTAACAAGCGGTAACCACAGCATCACTCCAGAATCTTTTAGGAACATTGGCCTGAAACATCATGGATCTTGCAACTTCCATTAAGTGCCTGTTCTTCCTCTCAGCCACTCCATTTTGCTGTGGAGTGTAAGGACAACTGGTTTGATGAAGAATGCCACTCGAGATAGGTGTTCCTTGAATGCATTGCCGTGTACTCTCCTCCATTATCACCTGAAAATCTTGATCTTGGCTTGATAATGGTTAGTCTATATGATTGAAAATTTTTAAATGCATCAAGCACCCTATCTTTGGTTGGAATTAAAGTTAACCAGGTGTATTTGGATTTTCATCAATGAAAGTGACATAATATTTCTGATTTTCCCTAGATAAGCAAGGAGCAGTCCAAACATCAGAGTGCACAAGATCAAAACACTTATCATAGATAGTAGAAGAGTTTGGGAAAAGCAGTTTTACAATGCTTGCCTAAAATGCAAGCTTCACAATCATTATTCTCAAAGAAACACCTGCAACATCGGTTTTAAAGCCTTATTATGAGGGTGTCCTAGTCTAGCATGCCACAATGCATTTTGCTAAGACTAGTAGAAGCGAAGAAAAAGAGCAACTAAAATTTGAAGCAGACAGCAGCAGAATTCAGATTCTCAAGAACATAAAGATCTCCTTTGGTTTCCCACTTCCCAGCACCTTGCTACTCTCATACCATGTATCATTCTTGATCATAGCATCAGCCTCACATTAACAGAATCCCTCCATTCTTGTATCAGCATTGCCTCTTCATAGCTTCTTGGGACATAGCTCTCATCTAAGCTCACTTGAAGGCATAATGCTCTTCTGGATATTGAGCAAAGAGCACACAGCTTGAGAAGGATGCTCCACAGCCTGGGCATTGTAGTACACTCGTGTTTACCCGGTTGGAAGGATCCTTCCTTATCCGTGTGCTTCTCCTCAAAACTGGTACTGGTGATTGTTGTTGTTCACTTTGCACACCTTGCATTTCATCCTCCTGTGCTTGCACTTGCACTTCTTCTTGAACCTCACTCGGATCAGAATCTTCTTGATGATCTCTAGACTCCAGCCTGAATCACCACCTTGATCATGAAAGCTAGAGCTCTCTTGACCACTTGAACTCTCTCCCATTCCTTGGTTAAGAGTTTCTGATTCACTGCCCCCTCATGATCAAGGGTGGGGATATGAATATTATCCAGCACTCCCTTGGACACCATCAGCAGCAGTAGTGGCCCTTCCTGGTCTACTTCCTCCACTTTGGCCTTGGTTCATATTAATCCCAAGATTCTCCAAGATTGTCCTCAAGATCTGGCTCTATCTGAAGTTAAATCCTTCAGATCTTCCTGGTTCTTTTCTTCATAGTAGCCCCTCTCTTCTACAAACTTCACTTCTCTTGAGACCATTACCCTCCTAGTGTCTTCATCATAGCATTTGTATCCTTTCTGACTTGAGGGTATCCAATAAACATGGCTTTGGTGCTCTTGGCTTCAAGCTTGTTTCTCAATTCACCAGGAACCATGACATAGCAAAGACACCCAAAGACCTTGAGATGAGTAAGTACTGGCTTGTACTTGTTGAGAACCTCAAATGGCGACTTCCATGCAACACCAGAGTAGGTGTTAGGTTAATCAAGTAGCAAGCAGTAACCACAGCATCACTCCAGAATCTTTTAGGAACATTGGCCTGAAACATCATGGATCTTGCAACTTCCATTAAGTGCCTGTTCTTCCTCTCAGCCACTCCATTTTGCTGTGGAGTATAAGGACAAAGTCTGATGAAGAATGCCACTCGAGATAGGTGTTCCTTGAATGCATTGCCCGTGTACTCTCCTCCATTATCAGACCTGAAAATCTTGATCTTGGCTTGATAATGGTTAGTCACATATGATTGAAAATTTTTAAATGCATCAAGCACCCTATCTTTGGTTGGAATTAAAGTTAACCAGGTGTATTTGGATTTTCATCAATGAAAGTGACATAATATTTCTGATTTTCCCTAGATAAGCAAGGAGCAGTCAAACATCAGAGTGCACAAGATCAAAACACTTATCATAGATAGTAGAAGAGTTTGGGAAAACAGTTTTACAATGCTTGCCTAAAATGCAAGCTTCACAATCATTATTCTCAAAAGAAACACCTGGCAACATCAGTTTTAAAGCCTTATTATGAGGGTGTCCTAGTCTAGCATGCCACAATGCATTTTGCTAAGACTAGTAGAAACAGAGAGAAAGAGCAACTAAAATTTGAAACAACAGCAATGAATTCAGATTCTCAAGAACATAAAGATCTCCTTTGGTTTCCCACTTCCCAGCACCTTGCTACTCTCAATATCCTGAAATTTCACACTGTTAGGACTGAAAATGACATTACAATTTAGATCAGTAGCACACTTTTTCACAGATAATAAATTAGAAGTGAAATCAGGCATATAAAGAGCTTTAGAGTCTTTATCAAACAGCTTGAGTTTTCCTATTCCTTTGATAGGAATTTTAGCACCATTGCTATCATCACATTGCCATGGGCAGGCTCAATGCTAGTGATCAGCTTAGTGTCACTAATCATATGATGAGATGCACCAGAATCAACAATGAGGGGTTTATATGAACATGGAGATGACTTAGCAAGATGAGCAAGAATATTAGATGGCTTATATGTATGAGCAGAATCATATGCATGATCAATCCTATCAATATCACAATTTCTAAGATGATCATGTATGTTTCCTAAGCTATCAGTACTGCAATCATGGATGCACCAAAGAGTACCCAAAGGTGTTACCATTATCCTTGAAGAGCTTGATGAGAGCATCCAAGTCTGATCTCTTCAAGTACTTCCATCATTGTTGCTCCTGAGCTAACCACCGTAAGCCACTAAGGACTTCCCATTGTCCACCTCTACCTCTTGAGTCTTGTTTGAGCTTGCACCACCAGTAACCTCTCCCAAATGTGCCCTGCCTCCTTGTTGAATTTAATGGCTTCAAATGTGGGTGAAGGATCCAGCATTGACTCTTCTTGTGTCCTTGCTTCTTGCAATGATCACAGTTTCCATTGAACTTCTCATACTTCCCATGCACTGCCTTATTAGCTTGTGATACTCTCCTTGCTCAGCGCAGATGCCTGATTTGCCAAAGCCAGCTCCTTTCCTTCTTGCCAAACAATCCCATGGAACCATGCTCCTTTGATCCGAGCACACTTCTTCCAAGTCAGGCAGTGTATCATCCCTCAGCATATGTTGAATGAGACCTCCATAGGCTGGATTTAAGTGAGTAGCAGCCCAAACACCTTGTCTTGCTCTCTCCTTTTGTTGAGCTCATCAGCATTAGTAGTACTTGGCCTCAGATCTCTAGTTCTGACCATAAAGCCCTGAACTTTCCCAAATGCTTCTCAAAGTCCATGTCCTCTTGCACCAGGTTGTTGAAGGCCATTTCACTTCCACTCTGCTCAGATTTGATGTATTCCCATACACCTTCTTCAATGTGTCCCACAACTCCTTTATGGTTTCACAATAGCTGTAAGCTTCCATCAGATTTTGATCCAAAGATGCAAGAAGAGCTGAGAGCACAATACACTCCTCTTGTTGCCATTTCTCAAGCATCACTTGAGTCCTCTGAACATCCTCACCTGAGTGATAAGCTTTGGAGCTTCTCCTGTGATGATGTCAACAACCCTTTGCTTCCAACAGCATTCCTGGCCATCCTTGACCACACAAGATAGTTATTTCCTTGAAAGTAGCAGCAACCTTCATGTAGACTCCACCACCTTCCATTGCTTGAGAAAAGACTTCAACTTGTATCAACACACCACACAAGTTGATAAAGTTCTGAGCTTTATTAAATCTTCAAGTCGGCTTCAAAGACTTCACCTTAGCTCCTACAAACACCAAACACTCCAAAGATCTGAACTTTAAGTTTGAATCTTCAATACAACCTCAAAGCTTCCACCTTAGAATCCTTCTCTTCACGCAAACACCACACCAAGCTCTTGATAACACCAAAGCTTTTGCCACCAACAGAACCAACTTAAGAACAGATCTCAAAGAACAAACACCAACAGCCACAGAAACAAGCTCAAAGATCTAGCACCACCAATCTTCAAGAACACACACGAAAACTGTAAGAACACAGGTTGAAAAGCCAACCTGGCTCTGATACCATAAAATTTCTAAGAATCTTAAGCCATAGAAAGAGATTAACCAGAGATTTGATGAATAGTGAAGGAGACTTAGAGATTAAGAGAGAAGATTATGAGATTAAACTTTAAGGATCATTTCTAAATAGTGAGAGAGACTGATATTCATTGCATAGTCTGACATGAGTCGAGGTTACATATATATAAACCTGGATACAAGGGTTTTTCTACTTAAAGATAAGGTGGCATGTGAAGTCAACCAAGGGAAGAAATACATTCAAACTGACCAATACCAGCTCTCACCGTTCTGGTCATTGCCTTGACTCGACAGCCTGGCACAGCCTGTCAGAATGGCGCCTCCTTCTTCCTTTAGCGGTCTGAAGCCCTCGGTAACAATGCAAGGTCACCACACTCTTTTACCATTACCGGGTAAGTTTCTTTCACCTCATTTGGTGGAAGTGATCCATGTCACGGACTGTCACGGCCTTATGCGACCTTGTCACGGACATGATCACTTCAATGGCAACCTCTCAAATATTTCCTCACTTCATTCCTTCAGCCCTTACTTCATGTAACCCTTCTTAGCATCATACTCAGCACAGCTCTTCTCATCTCAACAGTGTTGAGATGAAGAGCAGTGTTGTATGAAGAAGAGATGAGCAGGGTTTGAAGAGAAGAAGTAAGTCTGTCGTACCTCTCCTATTGTAACCTAGCGGATTGCAAGTCAGGAAGGTAACCTGTGTCCCAAAGACATGCCTCATGAGCCAAAGAGACGTTGGGGGTTTGGTTGACCAGCTGCAAGAGTTTGAATGGATTTAAATAAGGAGATCACATGTTCTGCATAAGATCTGTATTTGTTCAGGACCTGTCACTATCTCTCCACCAGTGTGTTGTCCTCTTGCTTATTATTTTACTCTTTTGCTTGTCTTTTTATGTTAGGCAAGTTGCCTATATATTGTAAACATCGAATGAATTAATCTAAGGAATTCTCCTTCTCTCTCTCAATTTAAATCCACTCTCTCTCTTCCTCTCTCTCTTGTTCTTCATGTTCTTGAGTTTCCAGCAGTACTTTCTTGAGTTTCCAGCAATAAACTACCTATAAATCTCTTATTCTCACATGATGCTCTTTTGGAACTTGCATATGCTGGCTCACCTGATTCACAGCAAAGCAAATATCAGGTCTAGTAATGGTCAAATAGATTAGCTTACCCACTAGCTTTCTATAAAGCTTTGGATCATGAAATGGCTTGCTGTCTTCAAGCTCCCCCTCACGTGGAACCTTATACCCATCTTCCATGGGCATTTTGGCTGTCTTTCCTCCATAAGCACCTGCATCTTTCAAAAGATCAAGTGTATATTTCCTTTGAGAAATGAATAAGCCTTCCTTAGCTCTACATAACTCAATGCCAAGGAAGTATTTCATCTTTCCCAAATCTTTAATCTCAAACACAGATTTAAGGAATTCCTTAGTAGCCTTGATACCATCTTTATCACTACCAGTGATGATGATATCATCAACATACACAAGAAGAACAATAATACCTGCTGGTGTGACAAGTGTGAAGAGGGTGTGATCAAGCTCAGACTTCCTGAATCCTCTTCCATTCAAGGTAGTGCTGAGTTTGTGATACCAAGCTCTAGGTGATTGCTTAAGGCCGTAGATAGCTTTCTTTAGCCTCAAGACATTGCCCTTCTTCACTATGTGCTCAAGACCAGGAGGTGGATGCATATAAACCTCATCTTCAAGTTCTCCTTGTAAGAAAGCATTCTTTACATCCATTTGCCAGAGATCCCACTCAAGATTCACAGCTAGAGAGAGTACAATCCGAATGGTATGGAGCTTGGCAACAGGTGCAAATGTATCAATGTAGTCCTCTCCATATGTTTGAGTAAAACCCTTGCTACCAGCCTTGTCTTGCGCCTATCTATCTGTCCATTTGGAAGATACTTGATAGTGAAGATCCACCTACTAGACACAGCTCTCTTTCCTTTTGGCAAAGCACTCTCATACCATGTATCATTTTTGATCATAGCATCAGCCTCAGCATTAACAGAATCTCTCCACTCTTGTATCAGCATTGCCTCTTCATAGCTTCTTGGGACATAGCTTTCATCTAAACTTCTTGAAGGCATAATGCTCTTCTGGATATTGAGCAAAGGAGCACACAGCTTGAGAAGGATGCTCCACAGCCTGGGCATTGTAGTACTCTCGTGTTTACCCAGTTGGAAGGATCCTTCCTTATCCGGTGTGCTTCTCCTCAAAACTGGTACTGTTGCTTGTTGTTGTTCACTTTGCACACCTTGCATTTCATCCTCCTGTGCTTGCACTTGCACTTCTTCTTGAACCTCACTTTCGGATCAGAATCTTCTTGATGATCTCTACAGACTCCACGCCTGAATCACCACCTTGATCATGAAAGCTAGAGCTCTCTTGACCACTTGAACTCTCTCCCATTCCTTGGTTAAGAGTTTCTGATTCACTGCCCCCCTCATGATCAAGGGTGGGGACATGAATATTATCAGTAGCAGCACTCCCTTGGACACCATCAGCAGCAGTAGTAGGCCCTTCCTGGTCTACTTCCTCCACTTTGGCCTTGGTTCATATTAATCCCAAGGTTCTCCAAGATTGTCCTCAAGATACTGGCTCTATCTGAAGTTAAATCCTTCAGATCTTCCTGGTTCTTTTCTTCATAGTAGCCCTTTCTTCTACAAACTTCACTTCTCTTGAGACCATTACCCTCCTAGTGTCTTCATCATAGCATTTGTATCCTTTCTGACTTGAGGGTATCCAATAAACATAGCTTTGGTGCTCTTGGCTTCAAGCTTGTTTCTCAATTCACCAGGAACCATGACATAGCAAAGACACCCAAAGACCTTGAGATGAGTCAGTACTGGCTTGTACTTGTTGAGCACCTCAAATGGCGACTTCCCATGCAACACAAGAGTAGGTGTTAGGTTGATCAAGTAACAAGCAGTAACCACAGCATCACTCGAATCTTTTAGGAACATTGGCCTGAAACATCATGGATCTTGCAACTTCCATTAAGTGCCTGTTCTTCCTCTCAGCCACTCCATTTTGCTGTGGAGTGTAAGGACAACTGGTTTGATGAAGAATGCCACATCGGGTGTCACACAAACATCCGTCCAAAACTTGATCATTGTGCCATCCACGAGCGTCCATGCGTATGAACTCCTTTGCCAAAGGCGGAAAGCTTAAATATTTTTCCATACCCACGAGCCTAGGTTTGTATCCTTCGTCCCATAGAGTATCATTTTGAAGTAGATAACGTCTTACCCAAACAGTCCAGAGTGAGGGAGTGTACGGTGTAGCCGCCAAATAAGTTTGAGAATGAAAACTGTAGTAACTTCTTTCACACTTCTTATTCCCAAACCTCCGTCCTCGTAGGGACAGCATACATCCGCCCATGCAACTTTGGCCCTAGAAGTTATATTGGGAGAGCCACTCCATAGAAAGACTGCACGGGCTTTCAATTTCGTCGGTAGAAGCTTGGGGAGGCAGAAAGCAGCACACCAAAAGTTTGTCATGCTTGCTATGACAGATTTAATCTGCAGCAGATGGCCAGCGTGGGATAGAGCTTTACTTGTCCACGAGAGACATCGATTTCTGATCTTTGTGATAAGAGGCTCATAGTCATTCCAAGTCATGATTTTTGTGGTGAGAGGGAGGCCAAGATATTTGATAGGCAAAGTAGAGATGGACAGACCGTGATAGCTGCTTCACCTTCAAGTGCTTACTTTCCTCTCCCAGCTGCAAAGACAGTAGACTTTCCAATATTTATCCGCAGCCCTGACATATTCGCAAATTCATCAAAAACGAAGAGTGCCTTGAAAAGACGTTGGTGTTCCATCAGTGAAAACCACTATATCATCCATAAAGCTTCGAATGTGATAAGTTTACTTCCTGACACTGTGGATGAAATCAATGATACCTTCTGCAACCGCTTTGTTGATGAGCTTGGATAACACATTGCTGACAATAACATATAGGTAAGGGCGTTGGTGTTCCATCAGTGAAAACCACTATATCATCCATAAGCTTCGAATGTGATAAGTTTACTTCCTGACACTGTGGAT
>JAAMPC010000967.1:0-11997 GCA_016771965.1 Brassica carinata
AGCCTTCCCTTCTCATTCTTCACATCTTTTCAAATTCTCTCTTCTCTCTAAGAAGAAAATGTCTTCATCCCAAGTTAAAAGAATGATTCTGATGTTGAGATGGGTGAGGCCGACCAAGCTCCGTCGGTTCGGTCAGCCAAGCTCCGGCCGTTCAGGCCGTTCAGGAAACTACTCCGTCCCTCATTGATGGGTTTGATTCTTTCATGGCTAAGCTGTCGGTAGTGCTGCGAAAGGCTCAAAGCGGGCGAGGAACTGAGGCGTCGATGTTCCCATTGGCTCCAACTCCTTTGCCTGCTCGCCGGTTCCCAGCCGAAGTCCCATCCGATGCCCTCCCGTCTACAGAAGGGGTTATCGTTCCTGAACAGACTCTTGATGTTCAGATCCATCCATCGGGTTCTTGACTGCTCAATCGTGATCTCGGAAGAAGGGAGCGATAGAATCTACACCTCTTCCCGGTGAAGAGGAACTTGTCTTAGGACTGCCAGCGTGGTGCAGCCCGTTGAGGAAGAGGGCTGACGGCGTCGGGCGAAAAATAAGCGGGGTGGCGAACTTTCAAAGGTTGGCGTCATCGTTCAAAGTTCATTTTAATTTGTCTGCAATTCTTGCACCGTTTTTTCGATGATACTTAATCCTTCTTTGGGCAGTTTGTGTCGGCTGATTATGAGAATGCTTGGCGAGTGCTTGAATCGGAAGTCATTAGTCATCGAAAGGAGCTGAGTAAATCGCGGAAAGCGCTGAGGCGTACTAAGGCTGCATGAAGACTGTCGAGGACACCCATGCTGCCGACGTCCCAGCTTGAAGTTAAGTATCAGCGATCTTGGTAGCGACGAAAGACAGCGAGTTCGTTACTCAAGGTGAAGAAAGAGAGAGTAAATCCTCGGTCCGCGTCTTCGAGGAAGGTTCGGGCTCCGCGAGGATGAGCGCCCGTGGGTCCTCGGAGGTTGCCGATGCCAGCGGCGACTTCTTTGGTCGTCGGCGAGGATGGCCATCCTGTTTGAGTCTGATATCATGAAGGACTTGGCTTTAGCGAGGGTCGAAGGAGTTTGAATGAGCTCGAGTTAGCCGAGTAGCGAGGCCGATCTTTGGATTTGGAGGAAGCCAGATTATGGATTCGTAAAGGAGAGTGAAGTGACCACCGAGGAGATTTTGATTCAATCCTGCCGGCCTGCAAGCGAATGCACCCTTGCTCCGACCTCAGAAGACTCAGAAGATCAGGGCGCCGCGGAGAAGATCGCGAGTTGGCCAGGCGGAGGGTAATGGCGATCGACTGAGAGCGGCGGCGAGGCTATCTGTCGCGAAGTGAGGATGAAGATGGCGCTCCTGGGGCGTCTAGGTTTATCAATCCCATCTGGTATTTCGTTTTTTATGTTTGGGCGTTTAGAGGCCATGATGTATTCAGGGACTGGCGTTGGTGGCCGTCCCTGCCCCTCTTTTGGGGTTTTATTTGAATTCGGCAGTCTCAATCTATGAAGCGTTTTCGATTATTTATGAACTTCAGTTTTTGAAGTATGAGAAAGAGGTGTGGTTATGCGTCTCATTCCTAGTTCCCGATGATCCGTACGCATTATTACTTAGCGTAAGCGGATTGCGTTTCCGATTCGCGCTTCGTGAAACAAATAAGGAAGCTTAAGTGAAGAGACAAATTTTTGGATCTAAGTATACCATACTATGTCAAAATGAGATGTCAAGATCCAGCGTGGCTGGAGTTTAGGGCAAGACCTAGGTTTACTCTCAGACTGAGGCTTTCGCGATGACAAATCGGCTTTCGTTTTGCCTGTTTTGCGATTTTAACCTGACTTCATTACCGTTTAAAATCCATGGTATTCGGCTTAAATATATGATTTGTTTGGTGAGTCGGTACTTGCTTTACGAAGAGCTAGACCAAAATTTTGGATTTCTTGTATAGTCGCTATGTTTATCCTATCCGGATGTAGAGAGCCTACCCTTGAAGAATGACTATTTGTCTGTTTAGGGCGTTAGAGTTAGTTTGTTGTGATCAGCAACAACGAAATGATACCGTTTTGAGGTGCGTTTGTATGTTGAGAGCGAAGATTTGATCTGCAATGTTTTGAGGAAAAGAATGTCCTTCAAGCGTTAGCGGCGTCTCGAGTGCTGAAGGTTGATTTTCCTTATGCGCATCTCGTGTTGAAACACTTGCGGGCTTTGGGGATGTCTTTCGAATGTTAGCAGCCAGAAAACTGTTGTTTCCGTTTGGACCGGGACCAAGGGGTCCGCGTAAGTTTGACTCAGGGGAGAAGCGTCTACATTCACGGTGCCGTTGAAGTGTTGGCCATCGGGGATTTGTTTTGGATGTGATAATTGCTTAGTGGATACTAGATCCGTTGTTGTGGCGTTTATTTGATTTTGAAAAGTCGTGAAAAGTTTGAAAATTTTAGAGTCTTGAAATTTGTGGGAGTTATCAAGTATCGTACCCTCCCCCTTTTAAATTGGGGGATAGCTGAATCCGCCCGGTTGGCGAGTTGCCCTCGATACCCTTGTCTAGGGATCAAGCCATCTCGTTAGTTCTTTTGTACCCGTTTTATCGTTTAGTGGTAGTATTTTTGAGGTGCATCGCATTCAAGTTCGGGATTTTGGCGTCTTGCATGTTTGCGATTTGGTATGAACCTGGTGGGACTACTTTTATGACTTTGTACGGTCCTTCCGGTTTGCTCCCAATTTTCCTGCGTTTGGATTGGCGGTGTTTTGGAAGACTTTGCGTAAGACTAAATCGCCTTCTTTGAACCTCGCGATGGCGTGCGTTTGAGTTGTAGTACCTTCGCGACGGCGTGCTGGTAATTCTGGATTGAATGAGTGCCTGGTGGCGTTCATTGATGAGATCGAGATTGTCCAGCATCATAGCGTCGTTTAAATCCTCTCTTTGAGGAATCTTCTCCATACTCGGAGAATTCTACTTCCGGAGGATCATACATTTCGTTCCGTAGCGAGGCGAATGGAGTTTCACCGTAGCCCGTCTTGGGGTTATGCGATGCGACCAAAGAACTCCTTGAGCTCCTCGCCCATCGCCCCTTCTTGGCGTCTGGCGTTTCTTGAGTCCGTCAGGGCGGTTTTGTTGATGGTTTCTGCCTGTCCGTTTGCATTGCGGATATCTGGGAGTTGACTTTGTAAGTGTATTTTCCATTTTAGAATGCTTGAATCGAGCAGAGATAAATTGAGATCCATTGTCTGTTACGATTTGTGCGGGACCCCATGTCTAGTTATGATATGTTTCAGGCGAAGTTCTCGACTTGTGTGTCTTTGATACTTGCGTAGGATTCTGCTTCTACCCATTTGGAAAAGAAATCCGTGGGACTAGGAGGAAGCGCTTTTGTTTTGATGGGTGCATAGGTCCGACGATGTCCATGGACCATCGCATGAAAGGATAGGGGCGAGATTGAGGAGAGGATCTCCGTGGGTTGATGGATTGTTGGAGCATGCCTTTGGCATTTCTGCTTCAGGGCGAACTTCGCAGTCTTTACCATGGTGGCCAATAATAACCGTGGCGTTTGATTTTGACCGAGAGATCTTCCGCGAGAATGATTTCCGCATGATCGAATGGACCTCCTCCATGATTTTTCGCCCTTTCCCCTTCTGCATGTCATTAGAGGACCAGAGAAACACCACTTATAAATTTCTCCCTCTATCGTGGCGTACCGTGCGGCAGGTTTTCACTTTACGAGCAGCCCATTTTTGGTGGGTAAGGTTCCATTCACGATATAGGCTCGGTTGGTTCTATCAAAGGTGTGCATAGCCATACCGGTTGGTTTCACATCGCTTCGGTTGATCCTCGACTTCTTCCACATTTTCAATCTCGTCCGGATTAGATTGGCGACCACTGTTGGTCCGATGCTTGGATTCGATGAATTCGACGGGATTACTCTTTGGAGCCCTGGATCTGAGCTTCGAGGTGAGGGCAGCCAGGCGTCGGCCTGGGCGTTTTCGGCGAGGAATTCTGGTCAGAGGCGAACTGGTGAAATTCGAGCCAGTTCTTGGGCGATTTTAGATATCGTCCATCCTTTAGTCTCTTGCCTCATATTCTCCGCTGTATTGATTGGCGACTAACTGAGAATCGCAGTAAGCGTGAATAACGGATTTTTAACCCATGGGCCAGCCATGAAGCCTGCGTGAGTGCCATTCTGCCTCATTGTTTGAAGCATGAAAAGCCAATCGGAAAAGACTGTTCTAGGATTTCCCGTTAGGAGAGGTGAGTCGTATTCGATTCGGATCCTTGTTTGGATGAAGATCCGTCGGCGTGGAGAACCCAAGTTGAGTTTGGTTTCGTTAGTCATGCTTCTAGTGGGTAACTCTACCAAAAAATCCGCAAGTACTTGGGACTTTGCACATGTCCTTAGGCGATATTGACGTCGTATTCACTCAGTTCGATTGCCCATTTTGCGAGCCTACGGATTGACTTCGGACTATGCAGGATTATCCATGGCGGGAGCGTGGTGAGAACCACTATAGTATGAGACTGGAAATATGGTCTTAGTTTTCTTGCGAGGTTATGGCGGAATGCTAATTTTCCATTAGCGGTATCGAGTTTCCGCATCCAGTAGCGTCTTGCTTACGTAAAAGATTGGCTTTTGTTAGCGTTCTTCATTATCAAGGCGCCACTGACTGCCGTTGGAAACTGCGATATAGAGGAAAAAGGTTCACCTTCCACGGTTTGCGAGGACTGGTGGAGTGGCCAGGTAATGTTTCAACTGTTGGAAAGCTTTTCACATTGCTCGGACCATTCGAACTTCTTGTTTCCCTTCAATGTTTAGGTAAAGCGGTAGGCACTTATCCGTGGGCCTTGAGATGAAGCGGTTCAAAGCAGCGACCCTTCGGTTAGCCTCTGGACTTCTCGCTTGGTTCTCGGGAGGCCATCTCTATCAGTCGTCGATTTGTTTAGGGTTGGCCTCGATTCCGATGCGTTACGAGGTATCAGAATTCTCCGATGCCACCGCGAATCTACATTTCGGGTTGAGTTTCATGTTATGCTGGTTGAGTCGTGCAAAACATTCCTCTAGGTGGGCTATATGATGCGTGTTCGTCAAGAGACTTCTGAGCATATCATCGATGTATACTTCCATAGTTTTCGAGTTGCTCGGCAAACATTTTGTTGACGAATTAGCTGATATGTTGCACCAGCGTTTTAAGACCGAAGGCATTACCTTGTAGCAATACGTTCAGCGGTCTGTGATGAATGCAGTTTTTGCGGTCGTCGGGATTCATCATGATCTGATTGTATCGGAAAAGCGTCCATGAATGACAGAAGCTTGTTTCCAGCGGTTGCCGACCAGTCGATCGATGTGTGGGAAGCGAAGCAATCCTTTGGACAGGCTTTATTCAGATCCGTGAAATCGACACAGACTTCGCCACTTGCCGTTCTTCTTTTTACCACGACAGGGTTGGCAAGCCAGTCGGATACCTGACTTCTGTTATCGACCCTACTTTGAGGAGTCTTCGACTTCCTCGTTGACTCGCGGTGTACTCAGGTCCACCTTTCGTCTCTTTTGCTTCACGGGTTTGTGAGTGAATTCGATGTTAAGTTAAGTGACATGTTGCTAATGTCAATTCGGGCATGTCCTCCGCGTAGCGAGCGTACTGAAGTTCTTTTGAGGCATGCGATGAGCTCTGCCTTTATCGGTTCGGAGGTTGGCTTTGATTTGACGCACCGTTCCGGGAAGGAATCGTCGAGGCAGATTGAGACCACCGGTTCGCAGGTTGGTTCACGCTTCCCTTCCAGGGCCTCAGCTCTTTGGGACTGCCAGGAATTTTCCGGCGAATCGTGAATCGTTTGCTTTTCGAGAGGTCGATTTGAATTTTCCATTTTAGTTTGGTAGCGAGGTAGATTTGTGCTGCTCGTGACTACCATGTATTGTTTTGACCCGAAGGTGTCGGAACTTGAGGCATAGGTGGAATGTCGATGGGATCGGCTCTCATGGAGTTTAGCCAGGGTGTTCCAACTATCGCGTTGTATGATGTTGGACCATCGATCACCAAATTCCGCGTTTTGGTGGCGCTCCGGCTCTGACTGAGAGGTCAGTCGAACCGAGGGTCATAACTTGCCGAGTCGAATACTGGGCTGGGGTCATCTGTAAGGATGCTTAGATCGGCCCATCCTCTCGAGGGTTTTTATAGATAATATTAGCCGAGCACCGGTGTCGACTAATACCCTTGCTATGTCAATACCCTGGATCGTAAGTTCTATACGAGGAGATTGTTGTGAGGTTTGGCTATACTAGCGTTGCTCGATCCTCGAAGATCACGATGTTGCGGACTGGCGAAGTAGCCATACTGAACCGATCGATTGGTGGTTTTGAGTTAGAGAATCCGTCCCCCCTCCTTCAGCGCCAACTGTGGGAACCGAAATTCAGACCGTCAATTTCCGATAAATAAGATTGCGAGGAAAGCCAAGTAAACCGACTTTCCTTGAAGGTCAGTTCTCTGCGTTGCCACGAAATCGAGAAAGTTCAATAGATAAAAATAAGAGTTGAAATATTTGCCGAAGGCGTTTTATTAGATAAAGAGCGAGTACAAAGGATTCTCCGAAGAAGACAAAGAGATTTGCGATTTAAAGAAAGAGATAGAGTTGCAGGCAGCCAAGCGTCCTAAGCCTTGCTCGCTAGTCTAACCACCTAAACCCTAGTTCTTCTAAGCTAGCAGGATGCTCTAAGTCTAATTCTCGATTTTCAGGATGCCCTTCTCCTCTGCTCTTGCTCTCCTATATACCCTCCTAGGTCGGTTTGCCTTAGGATGATGGGCCTGCTTGCCTTTAGACTGCTTATCTCTTCAGGAAATGTTCCATTTTCGTCGGTCTTCGTAATCATCCTCGAGTTTTCCGCTATCTTTGGTGACTTGATGTTTATCCGATGTTTGGAAATCGGATAAACCGTCATAGCCTGATTGGGCCTGAATTCTGAAAAACCGTAAAGTAAGTCGTGGACTTGTCTTAAGTCGTTAAGCGTTTTATCGATTTCGGAAAGATGATCTTTCTTGGAGAATAAACCGTATAGCTTAAAGGTCGATGTTCAAGTTAACCGATCTTTGTTTTATCACGATATTTTCTGAGAAATCCAATCCCTCTAGTTTCTATCGTAAAACATCGAGGGCGATTCCAACGAATCGAAAGATGTTTATCCGTAGCCTTGATTGTCCCAAACTCACGATGATTGATCCAAACAAGTCAAGATGGGATCAGACCGAACCACGATGGGACTGAGACCAGGATGAGGGCGTCGACCGTCGCCAGGCGAGGTGCCGCCGGCGCCAGGCCAGCCAGCGTGGCGAGGTGCGCCCGGCGCCAGGCCAGCCCGTCGGCGAGTGCCGCCCGGCGCCAGGCCAGCCAGCGTGGCGGAGTGCCGCCCGGCGCCAGGCGAGGTGCGCCCGGCGCCAGGCTCCTGTGCGGCGGGTGCCGCCCGGCGCCAGGCCGTCCAGCGTCCGCGGGTGCCGCCCGGCGTAGTGAGTGCCGCCCGGCATGAGCCAGCCAGCGTGGCCAGTGCCGCCGTGCCAGGTCGGGTACGCTGGCGCCAGGCCGACCAGCGTCCGCAGTGCCGCCCGGCCAGGTCGGGTACCGCGGCGCCAGGCGACCAGCGTGGCAGGTGCCGCCCGGCGCCAGGCGAGTGCCGCCCGGCATCAGGCGGCCAGCGACGGAGTGCCGCCCGGCGCTAGGTCGGGTACGCCCGTATGGCCAGCCAGCGGCTGGTGCGCCCGGCGCCAGGCGGCCAGCGTCACGAGTGCGCCCGGCATGGTCGGTGCCGCCGTCGCCAGGCTATCTCGCCGTCCGTGGGTTTTCCGTTGTTTTATCTCTTTCCCGTTAATTATTTCGTCGCGGAATTCTTCGAGTTTGGAAGGATCTTTAGCCGTAGATTTCGAGATAACCGTTTTGACTAACAGACTTCATCCCAATATTTGTCGAACTTCTCCTTCATTGGTGGCACCATGTCTCGATAATGTCATCATCACTTTCCTCATTATTTCTAAGCCAATCATGGATCAACCAAACTTGATAGAAATACAAGTTAAGCTGTCGGTGAATTAGAACGGACATCATCTTCATTGATCACAACAAAGCGGCCCCAGAAAAGTGCATCTGACATGGAAGTACTCTCCTCCACACAACAAGTCATCCGTCAACATCAGCTGCGATTTCACAATATCTTGCATCGAGTCATTACCAGCATTATCTAATGTGACTGAAAACTTTTTCTCAATTCCTCACTCTTTCAGTGTATCAAGGAGCTGAATCGCAACATTCATACCAGTGTGTGGTGGCGGTAGAGCACAAAACATGATGATCTTGCTGTTCAACTTCCAGCCGATCAATGTAGTGCTGTCACACACATGTACCCTTCATGTTTCAATGAGCTCCACAAGTCAGACGTTAAGGAAACTCGACCAGGAAGACTCGCTAATTCTCTTTTCAAGATGTCTCTCTCACTTTCATACAGTCGATACACATCTGATCTCTGCGTGTTCCGACAAATGACCTTCACATCAGCATTCAAATACTTCCGTTTTTCGCACTTCTCATACTCAGCGCACGTAGTATGGTAGATGATGCTGGACTATCGTCTTAGCTATCATCGGCCAAAGACAGTATGATCGCATTTCGCGCTTCCTTTAAATTGATATGTTGCTGATTTCTATTGTTCCTTTGATACACCTTACATCTCCAACGATGCCTTCTCAGCCCACTGGTTCCATGCGAGTGGAAATGCCATGCATACTCATTCCTGCAATGATTGCGTACAGCTTTTATTGTCCCATTCGGTTTATGGACCACCTTGAAATCGACCCACACATCTGACCTTTGCCTATTATCCCTTTCGATTTCATCCTCATCCAACTCTTCTTCATCCAACTCTTCTTCATTCAATGAATCATCAAAATATGGTATCTCCTCAGTCTTCTTCTTCTTCTTCTTCAGCGACCCAGTAGACGCTGCCTTCTTCTTTATGCGTGGTAGCGAGTTGTTCTTTGCCTGAGTGAATCGCTTCCTTCTCCCCCGAATCACTGATTTCACAGGTACAGACTTCTTTCTACATGCCTGTGAGGACGAGCCTATGCCACCATCTATAGTTGATTGCAACATGATTTTCCCCGTGGCAGTTCCAAAACTGCTATGTCTGAGAGGCTTGCTTTTTTGGGTTGGTGGAGTGATATCAACATCAGATTCATCAGTTTATCGTCGAGGCTGATGAGTTTTCTTTTGCTTGCTTTCTTCTTTCCATCAACACCAACATCAGTTACAACACCTTCAATTCTCTGATCCGCGGATCTCTTCAGCCAAGCAAGAGAAGCTAAGGTAGCTTGACTCGAAGTCCAATGTTGGTGGTGGAGAGTAGTCGGTATGAATTGTGAACTGCTCTTCTGAATCGCTCCTTGATCTCATGGTCTCTAGTTTTTGTTAGTTTTTTTCTTGAAGTTGTGTGAGCGTGAGTCGTGGGCCAAAGTATTTTTATTTAGAGTTTCTAAAATTTTGCTAATATTTTATTTAAAATTGCACGATATTTTTTTAAACTTGCTCTTCTAATATTTGTTTTACGATATATTAACTTGCTTGAGGACAAGCACAAAAGAAATCACATTCTCTAAGCCTCTAACGACAAGCTACCATAGTCAAGCTAACAAGACAGTGATCCGATAACCTACGCAAAGCAATCTAAACAAGACTGTGTTCCAGCAACCTAAACAAGACAGGGAACTAGTCTAGAGAAGTCTTAGACATTTAGGAGCTTACTAACCTGAGGTCATTAAAGCAGCTATATCGAATGAAGCTGGTAACTACTGGAGCAGCTGGTGTATGTACACGCCTTCACCTTCCTTGTTCAGCTCTCTGTTGTTTCTTCTTTTGTTAAACAAGTAACATCGCTCGTGATCACTGGACATGCTGGTGTGGCCAACAAAAACATCAAGTCAACACCATAACATGTTAATTTGTAGTTGAGCCTACCCCAGCATTCACAGTGATCACCACCTGACTACTTGTTCACCTACAAAAATAAAAGACATCTAAGAGACTTAATATCAAATAAATAAGCATACAATTTTGAACAAGAGACTTAATATCAGATTAATAAGCATGCAAGAGGAGAAAAGATGAGTCACTCCTCCTTGTTCAGCTCTCTGTTGTTTCTTCTTTGGTTAAACAAGTAACATCGCTCGTGATAACTGGACATGCTGGTGCTCAACACAAACATCAAGTCAACACCATAACATGCTAATTCAGAAGTTGAGCCTACCCCAGCATTCACAGTGATCACCACCACTACCTGTTCACCTACAAAAAAAGACATCCTTCTTCACCATCACCCCATCACCTCGACAAAGTACAAAAAAAAATAAAAACATATCAGATACTTAATAAAAAAGAAACATGTCAAACGAAAAATAAAAACATATCAGAACATATCAAACAAAAGTAAGACCATACATGTTCAGCTCGGTCTTAGCAATATTTAATCGTGTTTCTTAAGGAACTAACATCACTGACTTTTAAACTAACTTAGAACCAACCTAATAATCAATTTAAGACAATTAATAAAAGTTCACACTTCATAGACAGAACATTATACTTATCGTTACCAACATCAGCGCGAAGCACAGACAATATAAATATGATGGATTTGGGCATTGAAAAATGCATGTACAATCAGTAAGAAGGGCAGCGATCATACGCTAGCATATGGTGGCGACTTCAAAGTGAAGAAGGCGGCCATGCATGCAGCAAAGGAGGAGGGCGGGGATCTCGAGAATAGAAGCTCGAGGAGGGGATCAAAGAAGAATATAACCTCCGGTGGTGGATCGAAGCCGAGCCCAAAAATGATAATAGTGTTAGACTCTGGAAAAAATTAACACCATAGAAGTTTGATGAAAGAACTTATCTCGGACATGCATGTTTGATCAGTGAAGTTTAGAAGTGAGATAGAAGTGCGGAGCTAATCACCGTCGCGGAGCTCAGTTTCTTGTGGCGGCTCGTCTTTCTCTCACTCCTTTGTTTTTCAGGTGGGGTGACGAAATGAGAAGAGTAGAAGGTGCAGGACATTAGGGTTAACAGCGGTTTCTTTTGACCATCCGGCTAAACTGCTCGCTGGTTCCTTCCCTTGAGGCCTGCAAAATGCGGGATACCAAATCCTAGGCCCAATACCGCCCGCCACAGGTTTTCTGGGCCTGTCCTGATCCAAGCCTTCATTTGACATTCCTATGCAAAGACATTAGTTGTTATGTGAAGTTTAGCAATTATTTGGTCTAATTATTTGTTTGGAAGGCCATTGCATGTGTGTTAAAAGGTCGTGTTGGTTTTCATTTGATAAAGCAAGCAGATTTCTTATGAAGCCTTATTAGCTTTATTATGGCTTAAATATCAAACAAATTTAACTCCAGTAAGATTTTGTAAATGCCATGAGGTAACTTTATGATCCAGTTATTGCTTTTAATGTGTTATATGTTGTGCAATATGTTTGTAAGAATGATATATTGAGTTTAAATTGAGAGACAGCCCTTTATTTTTGGGATTTCTTTCTTGGTTACTTTTTTTCATCTGCAAAGCTCTAGTATTCTTAGCGTCCACTGCTTTCACATGTAATTACTGTAAGATGAATTTGTGGTTGTATGTTCAGGTTAATGACAAAGGCTGAAGTGACGGTAGTACCTTTTTAATGCTACCTTGATTAGGATCGTCTAGTGTGATATGGCTTTGGCTAGTGATGTGGTGAGCAGCCATGGTTGGTTATGTTTCATAATCTTCTCGAGACGTGGCGGTTTCTCCTGCATTTAAACGACCTAAAGTGTTTACTGAGACGAAGATGGGTAAACCTAAGTTTGATGTTGGGATCTACTGACTAATGGCCACGGGACTATACTCTTCTCGGAGGATTTTGTATCTTTGCTAGTTGATAAGCAAAAGGATCTGAGTGAAGGCTCTGATGAGTACAATGCGGTTTCTAGGCTAGTGGCGGTGAGTAATCTGATTAACCAAGCGGTTGGTGATGCGATAAGTGGGTTGCTTTTGGT
>JAAMPC010000968.1:0-11997 GCA_016771965.1 Brassica carinata
TATGGTCGAAGGTCGGATATCGCAGCTATCGAGAATCTGAAGTCGAAGTAAGTCGGACAGGCGGGATCAGGTCGACTCACCGGGCGAGCGAGCTAACGCGTGGCAACTTTCGCCGGCGAACCACACCGGCGGTTCAACTTCATGCGGCGATTTTGAAATAACGTTTTGCCAACGCGTCGGTCCAACTCCTCTTGTGCTCGTGGCCTTAACTCCCATCTCGATCTCGGCCCGACACTTCCGACGGCGAAAGATTGTTGATCGGCTCATTGCTTCTTTTCCTTTTCTTTTTTGCGGCTCAGCCGTCTCATCGAATCGTATCGTCGAGGGACCGTCTCCGCGGTCCTCCGCGAAGGATCATCAGCGAGATCTCTTCGACCCTTTTCTTGAGGAGCGAGGAAGTGGCATCCGGGAGAAGGAGCCAGCTGGAGAATCGTATCGCTCGTCTGGCGATCCCGTTTTCACTAGGAGGGTCCGGACGTTTTGACTCTCGGGAGGCAGCTCCGAAGGCATCATAGCGCATAGATCACGGAGCCTCTCATTCTCCTTGCCTTGGCGATCTTCTTACGCTTCTTCGGTGAACAGAGATTAAAGTAGCAACGGTATGGGCAGAAGATAGCGAATTCAATCTCATGCAAAATTAGAAACATAAATCTCGCCATGAAAGGGGAAGAGTCATGGGAATCGGTCGGCCGACAAATCCTTTCCCAAAAGATATTTCTGCTGCTCTTGATGCGATTATGCACGTTGCACTAGACAAAAATTCCTCTGGATACTGGCGAAATCGGATGGTTACTGCACAAAATAAGGTGATCAGTACCGAGGCATCGACTTGGTTAATAAGTGTTCTACTTGAGCAAAGTGTTCCATAACACCGATAATCTTCGTCTGGAGGGTCTCGAAGGCGAGTCGTCATACTTGGCGTAAAAATAAGATACTGCCAATCCAGCGTCTTGCTAGGATGTCCCGATCCGTTGTAGTTAGGCATTTTAATCGACGGGAGGCCTTCATCTAATGGTTTGATAGACTTTAGCTCCCCAAATGCCCGAACAGAGTGACGCCGATCTCAGCAGCCATAACTATCAGGCGACCCGCGATCGCCCGAGCGTTCAGAAACTAACTTATCGCGCACCTCGGCCTCCTGAATGACATAACTAACGAGGAATCAGAAACCGAGCTTTGTATTAGTCTTGAAAATAAGACTCATAAATGCTGGAACCCAGACCAAGGTCTCTGACTTTCGAAGAATTAGGAAAATCACCCGACTCCTCGACACTCCCTCAAAGCCTCTTTCGCTGCCAGAAGTCGGCGCATCTTAAACGTTCTCCCAAGATTGACCGCACTTCCGGTGACGAGAAGCTTGGGTCCCAAAGCGAAAGCTCCTCGAAGATTCCCGGGATAATGCGCGTCGACGCGTAGTTAGCGGGACCACTCAGCGCCGCGGACCATCTCAGCGCAAACCTGCGCTCAGTCCGGAGCCCAGCGACTTCTTCGATGAAGGCCGCCGACTTCGGAAACCAGTAGTCTCGAGAGCGTCAAGCTTCTGGCATCCATCATCACCTCGCGATGAACCAACTGAAACTCCTCGGCGGATCCCCACTTATCCCTGCGGGACTTGGCGAGGTCACGCCCTTCCCTTACGCTACGAGATAATCTCCACCAGGCGACATAGCGTATATATAGTACAACAACAACCTAGAGAAGTGGAAAGGAATAGAGAAAGCTGAACACACAAAGAATAGAGGGGCGAGAAGTTAGCGGTATCTATAGGAAGGTTCGGGGCATTCGAGCGTCATCATTGAGGCCTCGTGGGCTATTTGACCTCGAAGGAACAGTTGCCTGAAACCGGCGCGTAGCGACTTCCGCTTTAATCGGTCTGACCCGTCCGAACCAGCGGTCAAAATCGGTTAAGCCAAAAAGAACGGTTTAACCTGAAACTTGAAGCGGTAGCGTTCGTAAAATACCAATCGAGCTTCCGTCTTAGCGGCGAGCCTTCTCGTCCAAACCATTACCTTCAAAATTCATCGAGCTCGACAAAACGTCTCCCATCGATGAAGCTGGGACTGTAGGGGCTGGATTCGACCATCCCTCAAGGCCGAGAAGAATAAGCGGCTCGGCCCGTATAAAGCACATTAACAGCTTCGATGGCTCGAAGCGCCGATCCCTCGGCCCGATCGCATTTAATTCGGTTCGCACATCGCTAGCGCTTTTGGTTGGCTCCTTGAGCGTGGACTTCTCGACTAGCAGGCTAAAAGCCCGCGAAGATGGCTGGCGAGCTGGAGTCGCGGAAGAGCATTAGGTCAGCTATATAAGGAGAGGAGGTCGCGGCGTAAAGAGGATCCAAAATCACTAACACATCTGGTAATTAGATTAGGGTTTTACTTTATTATCTCGCCGTGTTGTATCTTTCGGTAAAGCTCTTGAGCTCCGGCACCCTTCCTTCGCATTTCGCTTTCCTTGTAACCGACAAAGCGGCTTTTTAGATCATCAATAAGGCGTCTTTGCTTAACCCAAATCTAAAACCGAGCGTTCCCTCGTTTAGTACCGTTTCGATCAAACATATACCTACCTATTACTAATTTTACCAAATTTTCAATTTTCACGAGTGGTACTAGTATTAAGTATAGTTATACCATAATTTTCAGGTTCTTCAAATCATCACCATAATTCCTATTTCTAATTTACCAAAACATGACCAATTCAAACAAAACTAGGATTCAAAATCCAACTCTAATTTGGGAATTCTCCTATTTGTTACCTCGCCGTCGTCCTCCTCCTTCGCCCCCATCTTTAACTCCTTCCACTACACTTTCTGAACCCTTATCCTCAAGGACATCATCCTCATTGTCATTCTCCTCTCCAGATGTAACTGCCACCGCAGAGTTCGGACGAGGACACTTACCGCTCCTAGATTACCCCATCTGTCTCCGCCGCCGCTGCTGGTCCCCTTGCACCCCTCATCCGCATCTCCATCATTTCTTTTCACTCTATGATTCTCACACACAAATCGAGGTCCTCACCAAGAAAGGGAAGAGAGGAGAGAAAGAGATTTTTTTCCAACGGAATACGATTTGATTCGCTAAATCCAAAATTAAAATTAGGTTTCATTAACCCGAATGGGGAATCGGTATGGGTTTCCTTCTTTTCGCTTTGGTTTTGTTTGGGTCGCGGTTTGAATTAGATCGGATTGAATTTCGGTACAACTAGGTTTTTTTTTGACAACATAGGAACTAATCTATGTAGAAACCATCGGTTGAGCTAGCCAAACCGGTGGTACTGAATCAACATATAACATAGATGAAGGAGAACTCCTCGCACCACGCAAGTAAGCTTGTCCGCCATTGTGTTCTGTGCCTTGGAATATGTTTGATCTTGAACTAGGGAAGAAAGTCTTACCGCGTGCTGAATTCTTCCATATGTGTAGCAAAAGCTGGCCAATCCTCGTGCCGACACCATCTTCACCAACTGAGAACAATCACGCAATCACTACATCTGAAAACTGCAGGGTCTTCATACATTCCATAGCCCAAATCAAAGCCTCACATTCTCTGCGGTAGGGTGATAGACTGCAGCGAGATTCATTGCCCCATCATTACGTCCGATGTCCCCTCAGACGACAATACCACCCTGGCCAGTGCAGACATCTTGTTGTCGCCAAGCCCCATCGACATAGCACACTCTTGTATGCTCCATTGATTGTCCATATCACCCAATGGGAAATCCCATGTTGTTCTCGAGCTAAAACTTTCCATTCCAAATGGTACTTTCAACTTTCGCTCAAGAAATCTCCGAGGATTCCCATCCTTATTCTGAATAATTTTGTCATTTCATTTCTTCCATATATACCACAGAATTCAGGGGAACCAATCTGAATAAAACTCTTTAGGGACTCGCCAAAACAGATAATCCAGACTGGTGTAAACCAAGAAGATGGAAAATTCGGGCTAAGGAATCCTAGATAACGCCAAGTTTGTAATGCTGGTGGACATTCAAAGAGAACATGATTTATAGTTTCCTCCTCTGTTCCACAGATACTACATCAGAAATCACAATCTATGCCACGTGACTTCAAATTTTTGAACACTGGTAAGTCCCTGATAAAGCTTGCCAAACGAAATGTCAAGTTTCGTGAACATTTAAGTTTCCATTGTAAACGCCAGCAGTGGTGTCACATGTGGTCCGTAAAATATTGTCCTTGGTCCCCTATCTGGAAATAAAGACTCGCTCTGAAACCTGATTTAACTGAATATTTGTCGGACTCAGATACATCCATGCAGACGATCTGGTCTCTGGTCCTACTAACTGTTATCCCACCTAATGATATTTACATTATCTGGATAAATATATGCATTTAGCAAGTCAACGCTCCAGGATCTATCAATCGGATTGATGAGATCTTCCACCTTGAGAAATGGATTTAAAACTGAATTTGGGTTTTGGTACTGACCTGGCGAGGAGCAGGAATCTATGGATCATTCCAAACAGAAATTGATTGCCCAGACCCTACTCTTTTGATTAGCCCTTTTAACCATAAATCGAAGCTGAACAGATGCTTCTCCATCCATAAGAAGAAGAGTAAGATCTGTGATCATCCAGAGGATGAGAAAACTTGGTAAATAAACAATCTGGTTTATCTATCAATAGCCATAATTGTTTGGCCAATAAAGCGGTATTAAAATCTTGAAGATCTTTGAAGCTAGACCACCCTTTTCTTTATGTATACAAACTTTATCCCATGAAAACCAATGTAAACCTTTTTGTTTCCCCGCTCCACCAAAAATGCTTAGAGTACTGGTTATTTTCTTGGTAACCCCTTTAGGAAGTCTAAAACATGACATCACATATGTCGCATAGGTGCAGCTGAAACCCTCTGTAAGGAAACGAACTGTCCAACTATTAACTTTATTATTGATCCTCTCATTTAGCAAAAATCTGTATTTTTGAGCCTCCTAGACTTTCGGATATACCCAAATATGTTCCCATACCTCCCAAATTCGTAATACCCAGGAGGTTGATATATGTTTTTAATACCATTATATGTGTTCGCTGAGTTAATTCTCCCAGTCCTAAGTGCTTATTTGATATCATTCCAGGTTTGGAGCAGGCTAAAGAGTGCGAGAGTGCCATGAAGGAAGAAGTCATTTTGGAATATCTAACGAGAACAGCCAGTCGGATCAATCAAGGTTGTTCCCAAAGAGAGCAAGCGCCTGACTCTTCCTACTAAGGAAACCTCCAAGATTTCAGGGCTTGCCCTAGATTTTCTCCTTTCTCTTTACCACTGGCTTCCATATAAAAAGCCTATGCTATCATTTCTAATTCAACGCTTAGTTTTACAAGAGACCGAGAACTATTTTGGATTTAGCAACTTGTAAGGGAAAAGACTTCATCTCTCATATTCACGAAGATTATCCTGAACCCTTATTTTATATGCAGTATTATTCAGAAATCATGTCTGTGTCATCTTGCTTTATGATTGAGTAGTCGGCTAAGCTTGCTTAGGGTTTGTCAATCGCATGAGCTAAACGCAAATAAGTGATTTTAACTGTTCTTCATTCATATTGTTCGCATTGCTTGCATTGAATTGATCACTTAATGTTCGATTCTAGTTTAATCACCTAGCTAACCGGTTAGGAGATAAATTGATATATATTGAATGAGCTTCATATCCCTAATCGTGAGAGTAGATATTAGGGTATTAAGTGAACTAATAGGACCTGATTCTCTAATGCTATCGCCTCTTGTTCCAAGTGAGAGCTTAGGATTCAAGACCGATCAGCAAAGGGAACAAGTCCAGAGTGGATTGTTCTAGCCGAGTGAACCGAGTTCTAGACTGCACCTCATTGCACTTGAATAGTTGTTTGGTTCCGCATTGGCACCCGATGAACAACCCTAAGCCGGATTTCATTTAAATCAAATTTGAATCTCTAGGTATTCTAGTTACTTGGCCACTATTGATTTTAAAACCCCACTTGTTTCCCAGCTTAATATTGAACTCATAAGAGTAAAGATTAAACTGGTCCCCTGGATTGAATCTCAAATATTATGATTACCACTGTTAACTTGACAGTTGCAAGTATTCATTTTCAGTGTATCAAGTTTTGGCCAAGTATCGGGACCAGGCTTTTACCTTTATTTTTGGTTTAATATTTAGTTCGAGATATCTAACTTGCTTTTAATTCTTTGTTGGAACAGATGATCCAAGTGCATGACTAGTAGACATACTCGGAGCAACGCACAAGGACCACTACATCAACTGACCAACGACGAACTCGCAAGATTAGATAGACAGAACCGTCAACAGCCAAGAACAACCGACACCAACATGGGTGATCAGGGCAATCAGGATGACCTCACTGCTGCACTGGCAATCATTCAACAACAAATGCAGACTCAGCAACAACAGATGTTGCAGATGCAGCAGACCATCCAAAATCAGCAACAAGCTGCTCAAGAAGCAGCTGAGAACGCCGCGCGAGAAGAGCGTGTTGCTCCTATTGGGGAGCGGAACCTTCCGCGGAACTTCGCTACTAACCGCTCCCCCATCAACCCTCCTCCTTGCACTCGGCAAGACTATGAGATCAAACGTGCACTGATAAGTCTGGTACAGAAGAGCACTCAGTGGTCTCACTACTGACATCCCGATTGACCACATCGCCTTTGAAAGAATCTGCAATTTCTCTCGCCTAACGGAGTGCCACCAGATTACGCCAAATGCATGCTGTTCCCATTCTCTCTGAAGGGAAAGCCCGCTGTCTCCAATCTTTGCCGACCGGTTCTCTTACCTCATGGGACCAGGTCCGATCAGCGCTCCTCGAGACACATCTACACGAAGTCTAAAACTGCGTCTCACGGCACATGATCTCCAATTTCAAGCAGAAGTCTGATGAACCTTTTCATGAAGCTTGGGAGAGGTACAAGGAGTACCAGAGAGTGCCCGCACCATGGGTTTGACGATGACTATATATTGGAGGTGTTCTATGATGGAGTGAGCTATGAGTTTCAAACACCCTTGATTCTTCAGGTAATGGAGACTTCATGACTCAAACCACACCTGGTGCGCTCGAGCTGATTGAGAACATGGCTTCACAAGTTCACTAAACAAGAACAAGGAGCATGACGAAGAGTGTGAACAGCATAGATGATCTCGCTGCAAAGGTGGACCAACTGCTTAAGGAAACCAAAGCCAAGTGTTCATAATGGAAGAAGCAGCTCCAGAAGAGTGCGGTGACATGGCGCTTGATGCTGAAATATCAGGAGACGATCAGCAAGAGGTGAGCTACGTGATGGGCAAGGATGGCAGCTCAAAACTACCATCCAAACCCTAACGTGAGGAACAACCAACAGCTTTTCTGGCCTAAGCAAGACAAACCAGCTGATCCTGCACAGAGTAACCAAGGTCAGTATGACGGGTATCAAAAGAACTACCAACCCCGACCTATGTTCTAAGCCAACCGCAGAACAATCCACCTCAGGTGCAGAAACACCAAAACACTCAGCCAGCTACCTCCGCCTGTCGCTGTTCCCAAGATGAGACAACCCATCGCCTGTTCCAGGTAAGTGTTCCGACCCAAAAACAATAAAAATAATAATAAAAAGAGATAATGGAGAGCGGTTAGGTTTCATTTAAGGCCCCACCCTTCCACTTTCCCCTTTCACTCAACCGCATCTCCTCCTCTCTTGCGATTTTGAAGCCATCACCAAAACTTAAATTCTCACTCTTTTTAAGTGATTCTTGCTTCTAATCCAATTGGATTTCGAGTTCTCTCTGTTTTGCAGTCCATTTGCTCCGATTATCCACGATGCCTCCACGCACAAGCAATCTGCCAATAGAAAAAGAAGGCGAACAACACGCCCCACAGCGAGCACAACAACCAACCTCGCCTCTTACCCATGGCGCGAGAACAGGAGACGAGCCAATCAATCTCGATGACCCTATGCTTTTAGATTTCAATTCGCGAAGGGTGGGACAAAGGGAGACAACTAGTCGGTACAACACTCTCTCAAGGCGAGATACTACACCCGTTTTGCCACAAGATACTGCGTTGAGCTGGGTATCGGCGAGGATGTGTTGAGATGCTGCAGCGATGGGATCGCTCCCCTTTGTTCACCTTCGCATACGAGCTCTACCCTGACCTTGTCCGCCAAGTGCCGCCACTGCCACCATCAGCTATGAGGACTTCTCCGCTCCTTCCTCATGCCTGCTCCTTCTCATTCATGGCTGATGGAAGTATTGCTCACTGTCCCTCGACAAACTCAACAAAATCTATGAGATGGCCGAATGAACCGAGAGGGGTAGAAGTGGAGAAAAAGTTCACCCCATCAAACACCTACGGGATTTCATAGCGAATGGGAACTTCACACGGCAAAGCCTACCAGTGCGAATCAGGAACCGGCACTTAGAGTCATTGCAAAGATCATTTCAAACCTCCTGTTAGCCAGGATCAGACTTCCAAAGTGACAAGCGGGGGCTGCAAACCCTGTATGCAGGTATTGAGGATGAGATCCAGCTTCAGGGTCTGGCATTAAAATTCAGAAGGTCAACGAACCCATGCTTTCATTTCATCACCATGCTGCGAGAGGAAGCTCTGTCTGCTGCAGCACGAACAAGAAGGACAGAAGCGGTAGCTTGCTCACGCCATCTTCAAGCATTCGGTATTGATCTCAGCAAATACAAGGTGAACACGAGATTCAGTACCTGACATCAAGTACCTTATGGCGTGCCACATCATGCGAGATGAGGATACCTACAGCTTCCGACAAGGAGGGTACCCAGCTGTTCACCAAGCTGCCTCACCCGAGATCACCAGGCTCAGCGTTCGACAACATACGCTTCCTCCCACCCGTGAGCTCTATGCACTGATCCTCGTGCTGCTGCACTGACACGGATATGGAGGATGTCGAGGACATTACCTCGAAGCTGATCCATCATACGACCTCGGAGCTGGCGGATGTGACAGATGATCAGGCTTACCGGCGCTGGATGGTTGACTGTGCGGAAGAACAAGCTGTCTCATGCGAGGATCCTCCATCTCGTTACCGGCGGCTGCATTGGCGGCGTAACCAGCGACAGTCACCAGCAGAGTAGACTCCACGATCGCACCGTCCAGGAAAGGCTATGGGAACAGGAACTTCAACGAGGAGGTTCATCGCTTCGGCGCATTGAGCGTTCGTTTGATCCGGCCGAGAGCTGCGATTCGACTGAGTCCGCAAGGACTATTCTCTATCCATTGTTCTATCCATCTGAACTTTTTATTTTTATGCTTTGTGTTGTTATTTGGCTGACCTCGATTTGGTTTCACACTAGGGATGGTGTAAATTAAGTGCAGGTAAGCACTTGTTTGTCTGATACTCATGTCTTTATTTACGAGTCAGTCCTATGTCATTTGGATGTTTTATTGAGTCAGTTTAGGATCGAGTCAGCTAAAACTCTTGGGAATTAGGACCTTGTGTTGTGATAATCTTTTAACCACCTCGTGCTCTAACTTTCTTATCCGTGACCTTAGTAGTGATGAAAGACCCACACTTGGACCTGGAACACCCTGACTTATCTTATTTGATTTTCGAAGCTCTCAACCGATCAGGTTACAGGTAGACTCAACTCAACCTAACTTGAACCTAATCTTGACTGAAATTCTTCTTGTTATGGGCACTAGATCAGGAAGCGAGACTTACACTCAGGACTTCTTACTCCTTTTACCGATCTTGCTGATCTGAGTGGCTAGCTCATCTTTAGCTAGTTCCCACCTTAGCGCTAAGCCTTTATTTTTACCCTCATGCACTATGTTTTCAGTGTCATATGTGCAGATATGTGCAAAAGATTCGGAGAGGAAATGATCGGCAGCCTCTTACTAGTTAATGTCATACACTCGGAGAAGAGATCAAGCATGAAGAACGGTCGATGAGACCATGCTCTAACAAGAGAACAGTCTATGAGTTCATGTTCTAACCAGAGGAACAATGGCGACCAGTGAGAAACAAAAGAATAGACCACAAGTGGCTGCGAAACATTCATTAGGTGGCTCTCCCTCGCAACCCCATCACCTATAAATCAAAAAAAAACTTGTTAAGATTTGAGAGAAGATTTGTGAGAATGTGTTTTATATCTTATTGCTTACACCACTATATATAGTGGTTCATACAAGGTGGAGTCAAAGGGAGAATTGATTACAAAGATACTACATAATGACATGGTCAAAACTCATAAAGACTAAGGTTGAATGGGTCTTCCATGTGGCTGGATGTAAACCCCCAATGGACTCTAGTCTTGAACTTGTATGGTCTAGGTTATGGACCATCCACTTCATGATTCATAACACCCCTTGGATGCCATAACCATGTAACATGCTAATGTTGCCTCATTAAAACCTCTCCGGAAAACCCAAAACCCAATGTGGTAAAAGGAAACCAGAGAAATGAAAAAGAGTACAACACACATTACTCCCCTGATTTGGACATCACTGAAGGTCCTTGAGTCTACGCTGCCAATCTTGTTTGCGCGGAACTTCCTGAATGTGCAAGAGGGCAATGATTTGGTGAAGAGGTCAGCTGAGTTTTCACTAGACCGATCTGAAGGACGTTAACCTCTCCAGCTGCAACTCATGGCTAAAGAAGAACTTGGGTAGAATATGTTTGGTTCGGTCACCTTTGATATAATCGCCTTTGAGTTGAGCAATGCAAGATGCATTATCTTCATATATGATGGTCGGACCCGCTAGTGCAGATGGACGATAATGTGGTCCTATACCTTTTGTTCAAAGATGAACTTTGATCTTATAGCTTATCTTTATGATAGCTTATTCATTCATACCACAGCTTGGTTGGTTCATGCTGAGAATTCACCAACCATAAGTATTACCAAAATTTGGCTAATTTGTGGTGATGGTCTATAACCTTTTCTAAGGTTTAATGAATAACCATTTAACCTATCTTAGGCTGGTTAGTATAAAACACAAGGAATTTAAAATTTCTATGGACTGATTTGAATTGTTCTTATAGAACTCTTCACTTGCTTACATATAGTAATTTAATTCAGTCCATGAACAACTTTAGGAAAATGCTGTTCAAGAGAACTTCTTTCTCATCTTTTGATTCTGAGCTCAATACCGCTTGGTAAACCTTTTGGTACCAATAATATTATCATCATCATCCAGTGAGTCATATATAGCATACTACATCTTTTGAATTTCTTCCAGACATCATATGTAGTAAAATATGTAGTAGTATCCACCACATTGGATTATATAGACCTTTCCGGTCTGTCTCACGATTTATCCTTCTTTCAGATTTATATATTCACTGGGCATCATATGGCGTTTACATATTCATGGCCAATACAATACCTTTATATATCACTTTAAATCCCACGCTTTCATTATTCAGTATGAGTACTCTTGTGTGGGTTTATGATCCTCGATACATATCTTTGTATTCATGTGCTACATACTTATGCATTTTCTATGAATGTATGTGTCGATTAACACTTATTATATATATATATATATATATATATATATATATATATATATATATATAGTTCCTTTTAGCTCCGACATGGTATAAATCAATTTGAGATTTCATTATCTAGGACCTTAATAACCTTATAACTTGGCGCCCCAAGCTATATGTTATGGTACCTAGTTGTTCAGCTGGCCGGCGGCGACGGCGGTTGGTGTGTACTGTGCGAGTAGGTACGCTACTGATATCGGAATGAGAGCTGATGTATAAAGTGGAAGTGGAGGATCTCACGAGAAGGCTCTCTGTTGGGTTGTTTCAAGTGATTGAGCCTCCAGTGGCAGCCGTAGCTTTACCAAACACAAATTGATATATAAAGCTTAAGCTTCCATCTACTACTTCTTGTTTCTGTGATGTATCATGTGTTGTTTCCAGTTACCTTTCGTATCCAAACACATTCTAATAAGCAAACATGTGATTGTATTACTTGTGTGTTTTTCTCTATACTTCGTGCAATCGTTGTCATTAACGGTTTGGGTTTCCTAGTTA
>JAAMPC010000969.1:0-11993 GCA_016771965.1 Brassica carinata
AGTCGATTAGCGACATTATGGCTGATGCACATTACTCACGGCCATCACGGTTTGAACCGCCATGAAGTCGGCGGGCGACTTCGTCTTCCGCCGGAGCTCCTTAGATCCCGTCGGACGTTTCTGCGTCCAGAACATAGATCTTGTTTGGCCCGAGGCTAGTTGGCGGAAACTTAGATGGAGTTCCTTTTGTCGGAGAACCACTCCAAGCGCAGCACCTTTGAGGTGCTTTCGGCGAAGAAGACAATGACACAACGTCCCGTTGCGCTCGGGGAGTTTGCACACACCCATTGCGATCTGGAAGGACTGCGGAGGTGCGACTTAGGATCCGTCATGCCGTCGTGGGCCCGGATTTTGATCTTCCACTGGGTCTGAGATCGTGTTTCCGTGATTGAGTGGTGAGCGGTGTTTTCGTGCTTCCTCGAGAAGTCTATCGATCTGGTACATTCGCTGATGGATCTGCGATTTTACGCTTTCACTTCAGCCACGGTCTTTTTGAGATTCACGGAGATCATGGATCGCTATTGCCGCCGGCGTTCCTCGAACCTGTTGTCGGCTGGTGCTGATAGATCGAGTTTGATCTTCGCGAGTTCTTCTGCTCCATCGGTAGAGTTCTTCTTCCTCTTACGTCATGGGCTGCTCGAAGGATACCGCTGCCCGGCGGTGGCGGGTTCTCACAGGGTGGATGTCAGCGTCTTCGCCGGAAGGGTCGATCGGTCGCTGATATCTAGATCGATCGCTTCGGCGTCGCTTTCCTTGTTTCCGCGGCGGAAAGGAAGGTTCGCGTCGTTGCTATCCTTCGAAGCCGTTTCCCGAGGGTGGGCTTTAAGGCATCTTTTCTGGTGCCGGAGATCGAAGTCGAGTCTCGCATGGCGTGCCTTGGTGGATCAGCGGCAACTTGCTCCTCGCCCATTAAGGTGTCGGCCTGTTTTCGCGGCGAGGTTATCAGCTTGTCTGTTGTTCCACCCGCTGAGGTAGCCGATTCCTTCATCTGCTTGGCCTTCGGTGTTTGCATCAGCGTGGCGTAGGCGCGTCTCCAGCTGGAGTCTTCGGCGTTGGCATCGGCGGGTGTTCCGTCTAGCTGGCTGATCCTTGGTGGCGTCGGTGACATGGTCGGTATGTCGATTCGCGAGATAGATAGATCCGTAACCCCCTCCTTCTAGCGCTGGAGAACCGAAAATTAGCACCGTCAAATTAAGTTGATTTGGAGGAAAGCCAAGTGAACCAAGCCTTCCACGAAGGTCCGGGTATATTTGGGCGCACGACACAATCGGTTCGACAAAGAAATCAGAAATAAAAATCGTAGAAAAGAAGAATAGAACAAAAGATTTTATTTCCGAATCAGCGTTTGGCGTGAACAACAGGTAAGAGCCTTGCTACGAGCGGCAAGTTAGCTGGTCACGATCGCTGAAAGTCCATCTAGTTGAGTCGCATTTCGCTGGTGAAAGCGAAAAGAATGCTAAGTTGCTTTCTGAGATTACTGCGGGCGTTTTGATCTGGTTTTGCTTCTTGCTCAAAGCTCTCCTTATATACTCCTCTATGGCGGTCTATCTTCTGAGGCTGAGTCGGGCTTTTCCATTTTCGTCCATCTTTGTGTTTATCGGAAACTTGACATTTATCTTGGAAATCTTGACATTTATCTTACGGAAACTTGATATTTATCTCTTATGGAAACTTGACATTTATCTCTTATGTGAGAATAAAGATAAACCGTCATAGTTATCCTTCCTTTTGGAGAAAATCGTGCGTTAGGCGTTTTGGCGTTGGACGTTAAGGCGTTTTCTGATTTTGAAGGGGATCTTTGAAAAGGTCCGGTGTTTCGAAGGGACCTGTTCCTTGTTTAGTAGGAAGTGGCGTTCACAGTAACCGTGATTATACCAAACTTCGTAGATTGATCGAACAAGCTAAGATGGGATCGAACCAGGGCGCGATAGGAGCGAGACGGGCGAGGACGATGGACCCGGCCGGAGCCGACCAGCGGCCAGGTGCCGCGGCGCCGAGGCGGAGTGCGCCGGCCTGAAACCGGCCAGCGTGGCAAGTGCCAGCCCGAGCCGATACCGCGCGCCGGCTAAGCCCGCCAGCGTCCACGGCGCGCGCGCCGAGGCCGGTTACCGCCCGGCGCCGAGGCGAGTTACCGCCGCGCGAGCCAACCAGCGTGCCGCCCGGCGAGGCAGGTCTGCCGGCGCCGAATAGGCGAGTGCCGCCCGGCGCCGAGGCGAGATACCGCCGGCGCCAGTGAGAGGTGCGCCGGCGCGAACCAACCCGCGTCCAGCGTGCACGGCGCCGGGCGAAGTCGCCAGCGCCGAGCCAGCCAGCGTCCAGCGTGCCGCCCGGCGCCAGGCGAGGAGTGCAGCGGCTTGAGCCAGCCAGCGTCCAGCGTGCCACAGGCGCCGGGCGGGGTACGCTGGCGCCAGAACTGACCCGTCCAGCGTCAGCAGCGCCCGGGCGAGGTACGCCCGGCGCCGGGCCAGCTCCAGCGTCAGCGTCCTTGCAGTGCGAGCCGTCTTACGTCTGTGGGTTTTGTTCGATCTTTCCCGCGTCGAGTTGTTTGCGGAAATCTTTGAGTTTTAGGAGGGTCTCACAGTGGTAGATCTTCGAGATAATTGTTTCCAGCGAGATTGCAGTATCGGGATTTTGAGATGGACTTAGATCTTGATTTTCCGTCGTCGAGGATGAGAGCAATGTGGCTCGAGTTTTAGACATGTTAAAAGATGAATCTTTTAAACAATCGGAAGGTTTTGGAAGACTCATTGTAGATCTCGGAAATCGGACATGGATTTCAGGGGACCAAGATGTCGTGCCGAGATCATGAGGCGATCGCATGGATGGCAGGACCCTCGCCGTTGGCGCGATGGGAGTGGGCGAGCTTTCATGGAAGAGTTTTATCGGCGACGACCGTTTCTTGGATTTGATCGTCGATTGGCTTTTCTTTCGAGGACTTTGGTGTTTGTTATTGACCGATTTTGACCCCAACATTTGGGCTTCTCCTACCTCAAGGTTTCTCACAATTCCTCGAGTTACGCGCGAGAACAATCCACAAAGATGAGCGATTCTTGGTAGGCTTATCTTGAGACCTAGATGGTCTGCTATCACCTTGAGTAAGATGCTAACTCGGATCGTGTCACATAGGGCGCGTGGGAAGTTGATCCCTATCTTGAGCAAGGAACAACAAACTTTCTGGATCACCCTTCTTCTAGTTTGATCCTCTTCTTCATACTTTCTCGACTTGGTTGAACATCCTCTTGATGTCTTTTACATCTCCTTAGTTTCTCGAAAACATCCACAATCTGTGAAAAGTAGGCTTCTTCAAAGGGTTTCTCGTAGGTATCCTTAGAACTCTCTTTACGAAACTTACCAACTCTTTCTCATTAACTCCTCTTTTAAGGTGTTTAGGAACCTTCTCTTTCCTTTTGAGAACTCTCTTTTCTTTTTATCTCCATTGGATCAATAATATCCGTGGGTTTCTTCATTATGGCGGTTGGTGGGTTTACGGAAGGCTTAGATTGCTCGAGTGCATTAAGTGCGTGCAACATCTATCTTTGGAAGTTGCTTTCGGCGTGTGATCTGAATATCGATCGGCGGTTACGGAGTGTCGATCGATTTCTATCATTGATGATCGTTGGGCGTCGGTCACTGTCGATTCGATGATGTTGTAAGGGCTGGGCGGATGTGGGTGCTTTGCGCGAACTCCTGCGTGAGTAAGTATCTTCCGCGGTATTGCACTTTCGTTGGTGGATCTTTCAAGATCCATCGGTCGATCTTCGTCTTGTTCCACCGATCGATTGGTGTTGGCGTACATCGATCGATGTGGTTAATCTGCATCGATCGATTCGGTGGTTGCCGCCAATACTTCGATCACGGAAGTCTCCCTCTTGCGGCTTCTCTTGCTTTACCACTCTCCAAAATCATCCTCTATGATAGCGGCGTTGTGGCTGTTGTTTCTTCTCGGTCCCTTTTCCTAAAGCTTCACGCTTCTTAACAGCTTCTCTGTCTGAATCACTTGAGTCTCTAGTTTCTTCACATGGGTACTCAAGCATCAAGCTTTGTGTTCAAAGTGGTGTGAACGTTCGATCTTTCCATTGAAGTTCACCAGCTGTTGTTGGCTTTCAAGAACTTTCTTGAGCATGTCTTCTAGCTTTCATACGGGTTGGTGTGGGTGGCTTCATGTAAGATGAGTTTCCATAACTCTGTTGTTGTTGTTGGGGTTGCTGCTTGTTGAAGTTTCCTCTACGTCTCGAAGTTTACGTTTCCTTGGTTTCGGACCTCACGAAATCGGTTCTCTTGATCGAGTTGACTTACGCTATATAGTCATCTTCTTCATCGGCTTACGCATCCTCCTTGGCAGATTTGTTTGCGGTTCGAACATTGTCAAGTGTAGCTTGTACCTCATTTATCTGTTCCTTTCAACAGTGCGGATCTTGCTCTTTAATGTTCTTTGCTGTTGCTGGATGCTAGGTTGTTATTAGCTTCCGCGGCATCTTGAGGATTCCTTGTGGTGAAGTTGCCTTCACTTTCGCGGTGTCTCAGAGCCATATGATATTTCAGTCGCGATGCCTCGAGAAGAAAGTCGCGAGCGGCGCACTTTGTTGAATCCATGGTGTGGCAGTCGTTGGTAAGACTTGAATCTGATCAGGTATCCTTGAATGACTCTCCAGTCTCGATTAAATGTGGCAATTTTCCTTCTTAAGTCTTCAGCATCATCAAAGAAGTTACGCAAAAATGTTTTGATGTCGCTCCGAGGATGTAAGAGATCGGTGGTAGCTGCTTAACCACTGTAAAGCTTCTCGGATAAAGAGTGTTTGAAGAGCTTCAGAGAAGGTAGTCCACGAGACTCCATTGGCTTTGATAGCGGATATGAGATCCTCGAACCTCTCGAGATGGTCCATGGGATGCTCCTTTGGACAGCCCATAGTAAGGTGTACGTCCCCGCAAGTGTGTCTTCGCGGCTTGAGCTCGAAATCGCCTCGAATAGCGGGGGGACGAATGGATCTGTTGGTGTAGAAGCGATGCGGTTGTAGTCGGCTAGTGTTCGGGCGACCTCTTCCACTGAGTTGAACAGCTCCTGTAGAGTGCGGTTTATTTCGGGGATTACTTCATTACGGCGTTGAGTTTCGACACCTTCATTACTGGTGGCCTTCTTAGTCGCAAGTCTCCATTCTCATCTCGTGTGAGAATAATAAGCGCAACCATGACTTCGCGGAGTAGTATCGATAGATATCACGGTTAGGGAATCGTCGATCGATGTCGGATGAAAGATTTCGGTCGGCGGTGAGGTAGTGTCGGTCGGCGTGAAGGTGCGAGTGTCGATTCGGCGAAGGCGGTTCTCCGATTCGTGCATCGATATCGGTCGACGAGGCGATTGGCGGCGTTGATCGATGTGGAGCGCATTTCCTGCGGATTGAGCGTTCCAAGCTACGAGGTCTACAGTACAAAGTTGGGATTCCTTGTTGCTTCGTGCCGGGCATGTACACGAAAAGAAAAAATTTTGTGTCGAAAACAAATTAAAATAAAATAGAAATAACCTGCAACTGTCGAGTTAGATCTTATTGTATCACAGCTCCCGAGACGGCGTAATTTGATATCACTCAAATTACCCAAGGAGTGACTTTACTCTCTCAAATAAGAGGTTCGGTTGTAGTACTTAGGGATCGAATCCAGAGAGCTAGTGTACAAATAAGATGCAATTTTAGTGACTATCTAGGTTGAAAATAGTTTAAAGTAAAGTCTTGCGGTTCTTTGAGTAGGATAAGATTACTCGGTTGAAAGTTGGTTTTGAAGCGATAAAGAAAAGTAGTTAGATTCGGTGTAAGTATTGAGAATTGAGATTATAAATACTATAAAGGCTAACAAGTTGCTTGCATGATGTCGAGCTCGACACTTATTAAATGAATCCATCACTCTGCATTATTTAGACCATCATTACTTAGATGCTAAATGGTGTTGCGATCGGCTACTCTAGATGGTATCAATCGATGGTTCGATAGGAATATCGTGATACACCTGCTTCGTTGATCGATTACTACATAGAGTGTCGATCGATCTGACTTCTAAGCAAGATTTATGCAAGTTGATCAATGCTCACCATGATCTTAGATCATTTCCATATCTCGAAGGGTATGTGTTTAGGATGTTGTCGGTATTTCATGTAATGAACAATGCAATCAGTTCATGTTACGGTAGCTAAAATAGAAAAGCATTAGTGAACAATCCTAACAATAAATATCATAACTATAGCAATTATAGGTTGGGGCTAATCCCTCATATCTATTTAAACCCTAAATCTAACAAATGAATCTTTCGAGACATGGCTAAGTAGTTCATAGCAACAAGGTAATAATAGAAATTCATAGACGCATTGAGGGTGAACACTTAGGTTCGATCACAAATATCTTTGGATCTCCTCCCAGTGCAGAATTCTAGAACCTTTGTTAACAAATAAAGAACTAAAAGAAATAAGTAGAAGTAAAAGAAACTCTTAGAAAACTTGTATATCTTGTATGTAAGAACTTGTTTGTAAGAAAAGCATGCGTAATGCAAAACACTTAGGCATATAAATATATGAGTTCATTAGGTTAAAAACTCATCGGGGGCATTCTTGTGAAATGTGATATCTTGGACTTCAAGTTGGGCAGTCCAACTTGTCTTCTACCGCCTCGATATCGATCGATAGTACAGGTGTACATCGATCGATTATAGTCTTGATGTATCGTCGCTTCTATTGTGTGTGTCGATTGCCGCGAGTGTGCATCGATCGATGTGTTTCTGTGTCGACCTCAATTGCGATCTCGGGTGAACTCTTCTTTAAGCTCGAAAAGGCACCTAAAACATCACTTTTCTCCAAAATGCTTCTGAACTTGAAAACATACAATAGACTCCAAAACATAGATAATAGTAGTAAAACACTCATATACCATGGGTAAAATGGGTAAAATCCATGGTATATCGGAGATATAGAGTTTTAATAAGTTTATAGTTTTTAAGAGTTGTTTAAGTTTTCAAAGACCTTCTTCTTCTACCCATTTCTTTCTTGTTTCATTACTTTGCAAGTTCTTAATAAAGTTATATTCAGTTCTTTATTTCTAACAAAGGTTATAGGATTCAGATCAGAGGAGATCAAAGATATTGTGATGGGAACTAAAGTATTCAACTAAATCTATAATTCTATTATTACCTTGTTGCTATGACTACTGTATCTGTCATTAGATATTGAATTTAGGTTTTAATAGAATATGAGGGATTAGTCGACATAATACTATAGTTAATGATATTGTTAGGATTGACTAAAGCTTTTCAGCTTAGCTACTAGAACATGAACTTGTCATTGTTTATGCGATACGATAACATCTAAACATCTTTATGACCCTAATAGATATGGTGGTTACAATAATATTCCTTGAGCATTAAAGCTTGCGAAGCGCGTAATCGATCGATGCTACCATGCGTCGTCGGTAGAATGTGTCGATCGATATTCTGAAACATCGACGATACATCGGTGCTGTCCAATAGTAATAGATGAAGCACAAATGTCGTCATTTAATATTGTTATTTCGACTTTTATATCATCACAACAACTTGTTGTTATAATCCTTAATCCCGAATACCTACGAATCTAACTTTGCTAAAACCAATCCTCTACGATAATCTTACGACAAACTGTCTTTTTCCATTTTCAATCTAGCATAGTCAGATACATCTTATTTGTACGGATTCTCTGGTTCGATCCATAATATCTGTGAACTCTTATTGAAGAATAAAGTCACTCTTAGTGAAATTTGAGTGATATCGGCGTGAACATCAAATAGATAAGCCACTCTTGATTTTTATCCAAAAGGAAACCAAGACAGACATAGTCTTCTCCATGCATCACCTACAGCATAACTAAAGATGGATATTCCACATCGATGCAGCAGGAGACATGTAACAGGCTTTGATTAACTTGCTGGAAGTAGCCTGAATGATAAGTTTGCAGCTAAAAATGGCATCTCATAGTTTTCTTTGATTACTCTCCAACCCAGATGTTCTACTCGCCTAGCTTATTGGCCTTTTTTAAGTTTCACTTGAACTAAATAGGGAAACTTCACAGCAAGGCTGTGTTCAGAAAAGCATGAGCTTAAACGTTTAAAATGTCAGACGGAAATTTCTAAAGGCCATAAAGATGTCATTATTACCTATCCATAGCATATTGGCATACGAAAACTGGAGTAAGATATATATCAATGGTAGGACTGAAGGGTTGCACGGAACATATATCATCTAAGCAAAAGACACTGTCATTTGATTGTCTCTAGTTTCTACAAAAAAAAAAAAGTAAGCATATATAAACAATAGAAGGAAAAAAACTCAGAATCTTTCAAAATAAAGCTAATCGAGGAGTTGTGGGATCCTGTTGCAGTCACAATGAAAGAAACAATTTGAAAAGATAAGCATACAGTAAACCCAAGAAAATTCAAACAGATAATGCATAAGGATGATCTGTGCTACCGTTTATAAAGTAACCAAGATAAGCATATCCAATTGTCCACCACTTCCACCAGATTTTTATATTGCTGTATGATCCAAAGGCAATAGAATCTGAGATATCATCTTTGGGAATATTAAACACACACACTAAGAAAATAGTTACATTTACCATACTCGGTGCTTGAGGAAAGGAAACAAAGACAGACATAGTCTTCTTTATTCATCACTTACATCATAAATAAAGATTGAGTCTCTACAGAGATCAAGCAAGGGGACATGATTCACTATTTCTGAAGAGGCTTAGAATAACATACTAGAAGTGGCGTGAATGAGAATTCATATGGATTCTCACAAACAGTCTTCCCTGATTGGTAATTGCTTCCCAGTAATGAAACAGAATCGCATCTTGACTATCTAATTCACGGGTGTTGTTGAAGAACAGAGCCGCCAGTGCCTTCCCCGTTGATCTGTACGTTTCCTTTGCCGCCATGTATTGGAGAGATTATTGAATTAGAATATGAGGAAAGCTAACAATATCATTAGAATTTCATACATGTTCACCTTAGATAAACTCCCGTATTTCTCGTATGAGAAAGATGAAGGTGAAGTGGAGGAGTCGGTTTGGGAGCACCTGCTGCTAAATTGTTTGAGCCAATAGCTCAGCCTTTCTAAGAAGTGTTTTCGAGAAAAGGACTATGTAGCAGAAAAACAAAGGGAGGTAGAAAGATACATCTCGTACAAATGAAAGTATAAAGACGAGGAATCAATGATTTACAGTGGGTGTTTATTGCATAGTAGCGGAAATTTGGAGAGTGGAAACGGAGGCGATGAGGGAAGAGTCGGAGACGAAGAAAGAGTATGATAGGTTTCAAATGGGCCACAACTAAATTTTATAAACCCAATATATTTGGCCTATTTACAATTAAATCTGACGTGACATAAAAGAGGCTTATGATTGGTTAATTTTTTATGCCTATGTGGACAAGAATTGTAAGATATGTATTTTTTTGGTGCCAGATCTGTTTGTGTTTAATATATATGTATTAAATTAGAATAAAGAGTAAATATAAATATATATATATATGAGCATATTTATTTTAGAAAAAAAAAGAATATACTAATAACCATTTAGGAATTAAATATGACTTTGTTTTAATCAATGAAAATAATAAAACTATTTTTATAGATTTACTTTTTACCTTATACGTAATAGTTATCCTATTAAATGTAGTCATTATTATACGTACACAGATTTTTTTTCTTTCACATTATTGATATAGTTTTACAAATATTGCAAAAAGTTGTAACCACAATGATAAAATTTGTTATATCATACTTAATAATATAATTGCTCAAATTAGCTTATTAATTATCTCAAGCTAATATTATTTACGTTATTAAAATTGTAGCTATGGCGTCCAATCGTCGGTAAACCTACCTCTGAAACATCGGCATGGGTAAGTAGTTCATAATTTTTAACATTTTAGAATAATTAATAGCAAAGTATTATGATTGAAATTTTTAAAATGATTAAATGGAATCCTAACCGAGAGCGAATATTTATTGATATTCATGTTAAAAAAGCATAGTAAGCGCTACAATGAGACTATATAATTTTATCAAAATTTTCAATTATTTTGATGAAGATTTTCTTGAAGTAATGAGACATATAAATATCATCAACGAAGATTTTGAAAGTGATCTAAGTGACATGTAGACAACAAACACGGTGATGGAGATTAGGCTGGGCATTTTATGCGGACCGAAAACCAGACCAGCGAACGAAAATTTACAAGTATCTATTTGGTCCAAAAATTTCTACTCGAATAGACCGGACCGAAAAGAATCGACCGAATAGACCGGACCGAAAGAACCGAACCGAATAAATCCGACCGATAAGAACCGATTCAAGACTTAAAACTTTAAAATATATTTTTGTTAAATATCTTTGTTACTATTTTGTAACATTTTAAGTAACATGAAGTTTTAAATGTAAAATATATAGTTAAAATGTTTCATCTTAATTATTAATAGTTTATTTTAAGTTATTTTCTAAAATTTAGATATATTGACAAATTTTGATTAAATTTGATGGAATTTGAATATTTCATTTCCTTTTTAGATCCTAAATACCCGAACCTGACTCGGACCTAACCCGAATCCGAAAATTATGGGTATTTTAATTATAAATCGACAGACCCGAGGACAAGACGAAGGCCGAACGGAACCCGAACAATTATAGATACCATATGATTATTTTACCTTTGTTATGTATTATTTATATATTATGTGTTTTGATATTTTGTTGTAAATTTTATTATTTAAATATATGATCTGCATTTTGAAGATTTACCATTTTTGAATATAAAGTGCTTTTGCCATTCATAGCTATAAAAAATTCTGGGGTTCGTTTCCCCTTTTGAATGAGCCATTTGGATGGAGATGAGAGTTTTGTTCGTTTAGGCAATAAAAGTACAAGTCATCTGGATGGCTCATCGAATGAGTTTTAAAATTTAGCTTAATTTTGAAAGTCAATGGCTGATCAAATTAGACCATTTGAATGGAGATGGTTCATTCAAAATGGCATAATGTCTATTATACCCTGATATAATTTACAAATTACAAACTTAACCTACTATTATTTTATCACTTACGAAAGATGACAAAACAAAAAAACACATTTTCACCAAAACTACTGAACAAATTGTTTCCCTAAAACCTCAAAAATACATTTTCCATAAAACCAAAAGCAGCGTTTTCCGCAAACCAAAAAGCGCGTTTTCCTTAAAACAAAAAGCGCGTTTTCCGTCAAAAAAAAATTCTCGCTAAACCTAAAGCGTGTTTTCTCGTCACACCAGAAAGCGTATTTTCGTCAAAATCGCAAAAAATTTGTTTTCAGCCAAAACCGTAAACAGCGTTTTCCGCCAAAACCCCAAACCGCTTTCCGCCAAAGCGCAAAAAATTTGTTTTTCCGCTAAAACCCAAAAATGTGTTTAATTTTTTAATTATTATGAGCATTTAGGAGTTGGAGTCACGAAGTAAGCAAAATATATTTGTGTTGGAATCAATTAAAGAAAAAACATTGTAGGAGTTTTTCGTTTTTAGGGTAGCTCCTACAACCAACAAGCGACACAAAATCAACACAAACATGATGCGGGATACTTTCTTACAGTTTTCGAAAAGACCATATAATAGTCGCGGTGACCAATGTATTACTTCATTTTCTAGTCCATATAGAATAATTCCAAATGAAGTTGAGTTTTCAACTCAATGTATTATCTATTTCTTATTCCAAAATAGAATATTTTTAATATATTATGTTTTATGTTATTAAATTATTAGTAATATCACATTTCATTTATTATTTGCAAAATAGTCCACTTTCATATATATGATCTTTTATGTTTTATATTATTTATCTTTTGTATGGTGCTTATTTTTTATTTTTAATATGTATGGTCTTTTATTGTTTATATTATATATATTTTTATTGCATAAAATAGTTCGTTTGATGGATATTTATATAATTAAGAAAT
>JAAMPC010000970.1:0-11992 GCA_016771965.1 Brassica carinata
AACACAGCTTGAAGGAGAAGACCATCTCCATCACCTTTCATCCACCCGCCTTCAAGTGATCCAGGGAAAGACAGCATATCCAGGGCTGTACCAAGTGGTATCAGAGCCTCTTGGAGGTTTAGGGTTTGATTTTCTTAACCTAAGTCCGACTTCCATCTACTATCCAGCAGTCTTCTATGTTACTTTATAGAAAACATGAAGAGAAGGCTAAACAACCAGCAACAAGGGAGCTGTTGCAAAGAGGAGAAAAAGTTATCCAGATTCCACCCTTCTATGGAGAGTTTGATCCAAATACATATCTAGAATGGGAAAGGGTATGGATTCGTTTTTCACTGCCATAGGTACACAGCAGAGCAGGTTCAGCTAGCAACTACTGGATTATGTGGATATGCTTTTGATTGGTGGAATCAGCTTGCTAACCATAGGAGACACATTGTTTCTTGGTATGAGATGAAGGCTGTCATGAAGAAAAGGTTTGTAGAAGTATGTATGGTCAACTTGATTTGGAAAGGTTACAGAGCCAATCAAGGTCAGTTAGACACGCCCTAGAACATCCAGAGATGAGCCAAAGGTTTGTTATGGTCGTGGAGATCAAAAGAGAACTCATCAATTTGGTTATTTGCACAGCCAACAATTCCAAGATGTAAACATGCAGGAGATCCAAGAAGCAGTCAATGCTTTGGTACAAGATCAGCAAAGGAGGCCAGATTGTGATACCTTGAAAACCCTGCCATACAACCACCTGAAGAAGCAAAGCAATCTTTTCCTAACCTGCCTTTAAAACTGTTTGAGATGAAAGAAGAGACTGCAGCAGAACAGGGAGACATAGAACAAAATATTGAATCGAGAACCAACCATTCTTTGTAAAGGAGACTACTTGAACAACCATCTGAAACAAGAGTCTTTTTACCCACTGTTGCAGATGGACAGGAAGGAGAAACACAAGTTATCAGTGGGCACGTTCCTGATCAAACAAAGAAAGAAGAGGAGTGCTTGGAGAGGCATCTACAGCTTCGGTTGGTGCTGCTTTGGTTGATCAAGGTGATAACTTTAAGACTTTAGCTTGTGAGTTACTAATCAGACCTTTGGTATGTCTTCAACTTAGCTTAGTGGAACATCTGAGAGTTGTCCAGGGCCTGCAACAAGTTGTTTTGAACCAGGAGGAAGGTTGTGTGTGTTTAGAAAAGTCACAAATTTCTGGAACAGAAAGCAGCAGCCTTCACTTGATGCAGAGTTCATTCAGTCTTGAAGAACAAGATTTGTGGTCAAATCTTTTTAAAGAGAGAATGGTGTGATCTTGAGTATCTGCAGTAAAATAGAGGAGAAGAGGAGGTAACACGCCCTTGATCAGTCCCACAACTGATCAGAACCAGCTGAGATCAACAAAACTTGCTGTGGTTAAAAAGATGCCAAAGCTTGAGAATGAATATAGGGATCATTACACCGACCACCAGACCCTATGCAGCATGAGAACCAAGTTATAATGAGCATTGGGCAAGGTGTATTGAGAGAAATCATAGATATTCTCCTAGGCAGCCACAAGGAGCTAGTTCGCCCACCATCAATCAGCAAGGTTTCTGCTTGTTTTAGAGATCTAATGCTCTCATTCTATCCGAGAGCATAGAACACATGCTGAGACAGCCATGGTTGAGGCGTGCTTATGGAGTAAATGGAGAGAAGCTTTTGCAGCAGCACTGGTTATGAGTTAAATGGAAAGGAAAGTTTTGTTTGCTACGGAGGAGCTTAGAGATGATTGAGCAAGGTTCCAAGATCTTGCTGAAGCATGGAAAAGGATTGCAGTCCTGGTATTTGATCCGGAGATGATCATGTTTCTATCATCTTACAAGTCTCGATTGAGGACAAATTTTGAGGGAGAGAGGATGGTGGACCCTGATCAGCTCCATACTAAAGAACATGAAGTCAAGGAAAGAAGGAGCTAGGAAATGGATAATGGAACGACCTGATGAGCTTTATGGAAAGCTAAAAGGCTTGATCCATGAGGTAATCGGACCGAGAAAAGGCTATGGGACTCGATGTGGCCTTTATAAAGCATGGACTGACTTTGGAAAATCATGGACGACCTGTGACAACCCTGATTGACAAGGAAATGGATAGGATGAAGCTGGTTAGACAGGAAATGGAATGGGAGATTCACCGATCGAGAAATGAACTGGTCAAACCGACATATGCGAGAATTGAGTGGAAATGGAAGATTGAGAACCAGAGCAGGAAATGGAAAATGATGAGGACCTTTATCATCCAAATGAGCATAAGGAGCAGCTGGGCGGACCTGGAACAAGATGGATTGAGCCCAAGAAAGAGTTGTTCAAAAGGCCTTTATCCAAAAGTGGAAGGATAAGCCAGCTTGGTTTATGATTGGCCCAATATGATTATTCACGACCATTATGGTCTATTTTAAGTGTATTTGGTTTTATTACTTATATAAACTCATTAGGAAGAGGTTTTGGGCTTTATAAACCCATTAGGAGTCGGTTTGGTGTTTTAAATCAATTAGCAATAGGATTTGGTTTTGGTTTTCCTAAACCACATTGGTTTAGGCTTAGGGTTTTATGTTTTATGCTTTTAAACAGAAGCACCACGTCCATGTAACTTTCAGCCATTCTTTTAATCAATAAACTTGTTTTGGTGCAAACCAGTCTTGAGACGACATCTTTCTCCTTTGTTCACAAGTGGTGAACGTGTTCTATATCACACTAAGGAGAGTTAATCTTCTGTGATCCATCCTAGACACCAAGCAGGGTGATCCTGTCTCAGGAGCAGCAAAACATCCTTAGAGCCTTACACAGCTTGAAGGAGAAGACCATCTCCATCACCTTTCATCCACCCACTTCAAGTGATCCAGGGAAAGACAGCATATCCGGGCTGTACCAAATCCCAGACTCTGGATCATGGCCTGATTCAATGGCAAGTCAGGCACCAATGCCTTCCTTGCTTCACACTCAAAGCTGCTGGAACTCTCCATGTGGCTGGTTCTTTCTCCCTTTCTTCTGACCTCCTGCCATCATCAAAGGGTTTCACCACGCACCATACTCTATGAGCTCCAAGTACCTGATTCAAACAATGCATAAATACTTGCATCAATTCTCAAGGCATAAACCATTCAAACTTAAACTCAAAGATTGAACTGGTTCCCCTGCATATTTGTGGAATGTTGGTGAGGAGGTTCTGCCTTCTTGGCTTGTGGACTTGAATCTCTCACTCCATTCCTTTTCACAGAGCCACTGCATTGTCTTCTTGAGTCTCCAACTTGGTGGGGAGACTTTACAACCTTCGATCAGCCTCTTTAGCACCTTCTCTTAAGGCACACTAGATGGACAGCCTTGTTGTTGCTAAGCCAAGTATCCCATGCTGGTTGGAGTCTTGAATCCTTGCAATGGCTTGAAGAATGGACATTGGCTTCTCATTTACCCTCCTCAAGCTTGACCTGAGAATGAGAGTATATGGTCAAGCTTGGAAGATGAGAGCCAATGATCACCAATGCCTTGAAACCACTGCCCCTTGGCTGAGTGGTGGTCTTTTCTCAGTGTACTTCCTTTCCACCCTCTTGGCATCAGGTAAGACACAGTCCAGATCATGGAAGCTCAATCACACGCCAATCACATGGTTGCAATGGGTTCTAGATGGCTTTTGATCCGTTAATAAGTAATGCAAGAGTGAACTCCACCACTTGCAAACTCCAATTATGATCAGAGTGAACTCCATTTCTGATCTCTGGTGAGAAAATAGACGACTTGAACCTTCAGGAATGCTCTCCATTACCCCTCCTCAAGCTTGATCCGGAGAGTATAAGTGAAGGACCAAGCTTGGAAGTGAGCAATACTGAACTTGAACCAGGAGCACAACACCAACACTCATGCTTAAGCCAACTGATCCACCCTTGGTCTCTGCTCCAATGCCTTACACCACCATTCTTCCTTGTGTGTCTCTTGAACCAGGAGCTCAACACCCAAACAGGCTGCGCTTAATTCAACCGGTTCAACACACAAGGTATGAGAAGATCCAGCCTGGTGGATGGTTGATCAGCTTCTGGTCTGCCTCTCCATCAATCCCCCTAGAGGTATCTTCAAAGGACAGCCATGTTCTGACTCAACAAAGACTTATTACCATCTGACCTCTTCTTCAATAATCTCTCCATGGTCAGGAATATACATCATGTGTGGCTCAACAGCATGGGCAAAATCTTCTTCTTTGTCTTGATTTGATGATGGACAGAGAACAATACTTTTGTACCTGAAACATCACTCAAAATCCAGCAAGAATCAGACCACACACACTAGGATCAGACCTTGATAACTCACCAAGTCTGATCCTAATGTTTTTGAGAAAAAAATGCAATGGACAGAAGAATCTAAACAACTCATTCAGTTCAACTCCATGCACACAACATCAGTAACTGCTCAGGTATGATAACTCATCAATAACAAGGCAATTAGGCATTTTTATCAATTTTATGACAAGCACGAGACTAGACAACTCATATATCTCATTATGCAAAACATGAATGCAGACAAGACCAGGAAACTCTCCTAGACCTCTAGCAATGCAACAAGAGACAACACAGTGGCTAAACAACTAGCTTATACCACACACAATTCAGATTAATGATTCTAGAACAGAAACTAGACAAAACCATGCTAGCAAGCTCAAAGAATCCTAATACACACACAATTTCTTAAGTATCATTGGACGTAAACTAGGTTCAACAACTCTAGCAACTTTAAACTGCCTTAGAATACCAAGCACATCACTCAACACAACCAGACATATTAATATAAGCTATACTCAAGGGAAAGAGGTTTAAATTATAACCAAGGAACCTGAGCTGGTTCCTTGAACCTCCAAGGCACACAGCTTGAACTTGCCATATATTTGAGTTTGGGTTCTCTAACCCACTCCATTTTCAGGTGTGCTTTCCCTTTGAACCACTCATGCTTAAGACCCTCCTTTCTTCCTGACTACCAGGCTTCAGCTTCGAACACAGAGAGATTCCATCTTGGAAAGAACATGAAAACGCCATACAGACTTGGTTAGGAGTATTGCCAAACAGCTCCGAACCTTCTTTCTCCAAGAGATCTCTTCATGCTGAACAGGAGGAAGGATGACAGACCTTGGGAAGTCTCTAGACACGCCATGGTTGCAGTCTTCTTCCTCTTGAAGAGATTGAACCAATTATCTTAAACTTCCAATGGTTTTAAAAACAATGAGGGTGAGTTTGAACTTGATTTGGAAGACTTGTGGATTTCAGGAGCTTGGGAGCTCTGATACCATGTGAGAATAAATAGATTACGTGTGTGAGTGTATGTGAGAGTCTGTGAGACAGAACAAGAGAAAGACTGAGAAACAGAGAGAATGAGTTTGTTGGACAGATTGTATGCAAACAGAGAATAAGAGTGTTTGAGAGTGTGAGTGAGACTGAGCTCGTGGGTAACAAGAGAATAGAGAGTATGAAGAGTAAAGTAACCAGAGAATGAGAGAATTGGTGAAGGAGAGAGTTAACTTTCACTTCAAAGAGTATGAGAGATTCGAGAGTTTAAGAGAGAATTATGAGACTGTTTGTGATATGAGAAACCAGAGTTAGAGAGATTGAAATGAGACCAGAGAATGGTGAAGAAGAAAGGGGAACTCTCCTCTCAGCTTACAATTCGCGGATACATGATGAATGGCTTTATAGCCAAAGTTACAAGACAAACAAACACATTAAACAACTAATAAAACAGTGGAATGAGTAAACAAATAATATGGGGAAATCGAAGAAGGGCTGGCTGGGACAGACTGAGCACGCCCGAATGAGAGACAATGACAGGTCCTAACAGCTCTTTGGTCAAGTTGATGTGATCTCAGTTTGAATTCAAACTGATCTCCTTTGGCCAAACGATATATTCTTTTCTTGATGATTTTTCTTGGTCTTTGTAGACAGGAATTCCCGACTTTGCACCAACTTATCAAACCCTCACTTTGAACATTCTTGATCTTGATCCTGACTTTGCACATTCTCCTTTAGTGATTCAAGGCTGACCCGACATTGCACACTTCATGATCTTTCTTGGCATCTCGTGATCATTTCTTTGCACTATCTTTGCACATGGACGCTTTGATCACTCTCAGCTACTTTTCTTCCTTCTTCATTCCAACATTACTTGGAGTGGGAGAAGAAGATTGAGCTAGTTTTCAACCACAGCCATCGAGGAGAGGAAAGGGAGACTAGCCACCTGAATTTTGTGGTTATGCTATAAACTGTGGGATCAGATTACTACTACCGAGATCTAAATGGAGAGCCTCGATAACTTCCTGGTTTGAGATGAAAACTGTGATGAAGAAGAGATTTGTTCCTACTCACTATGGGAGAGATCTACACTAGAAACCGAGAAGGCTTTCTCAAGAGACAAAGAGTGTAGAGGACTATCACGGGAGATGGAGACACTCATCCTGAAGTCGACTTAGAAGGGGTAGAAGCTACCATGGCTAGGTTCCAAGGAGGTCTAAACAGGGACATACAAGATAGACTGAGGCTTCATGAGTATGAGGACATGGATGAACTACTGATAAGGCCATCCTGATTGAGCAGCAAAATAAGAGGAAGAGTTTCACCAGATCTCCATACAGCTCTACTTCAAAACCGCCTACTCTAAGGATTATAAACCATCTGATAAGCCAAAGGAAGGGTCTTCTTCAAGATACCAAACGAGAGGACAAAGGTAAAGGAGCAACCACACCAACTAGGACAAGGAACATTAAGTGTTTCAAGTGTCATGGTTTTGGACATTATGCTAGTGAGTGTACCAACAAGAAGGTGATGACTATCCTAGCCAATGGAGAAGTGATTTGAGGAAGAGGATGCCGCCAAGAGACTGATGAGGAAGGCGGAGTATCCAATTCAAGGAGAACTGTTAGTCACTAGGAGACTTTCAATGCCCAGCCTAAGACCAAAGAGGATGGAACAGAGAGAACCTGTTTCACACCAGATGTTTGATCCAAGACAAAGTTTTCAGCTTGATCATTGATGGAGGAAGCTGTACTAATGTAGAAGTGATGAGCTGGTGGAGAAGTCTTGAAGTGTACAAACATCCTAAGCCATATCTATTGCAATGGATCAATGAAGAGGGAGGATTAAAGATCAGCAAGCAAGTGAAGGTCTTGATAAATTATAAGAAGTATAGGGAAGATTTGTGAAGAAGATTAAGAACAAGAGAGATTGAACCGAGAGAGAGAGAAGAGAGTTCAAAGAGAGAGAGATGAGAATGAAGAGGAACATGTTTCCGACTTGATTTGGAACATATTACATCCTACTTAAAGGGAAACGAGATCGCAAGTAGGCAAAGAAAACAATAAACAAATGGGAGATAGTACAAGGCAAAGAATAAACAAATGGGAGGACATCTGGTCGGCTGGCTCATCCAGCAATGGTGAAAGTGACACCACAACGGCTCTCCTCTCACTTCACGGATTCTTCTCCAACGCTATTCTCCTCAAGTGTCCATTAACTATTCCTCATTTCTGGCTGATTTAAATGCTCTTCCTGATCAAGTATTTCACTTGCCTTGCAAGTTACTCTAGGTCACTCTTTAACTTGTACGGATAGCATCAACTTGATCATTCCACCAAACTTGTCTTGCCTTGCTCTCTGCAGTGTCTCTTTAATAGTGTAATAGACCTCTCATTATTTGCTTCATGTCAACACTTCCTCAAGCTTGACCATAGAGATTGGTCAAGCTTGGAAACCATGAAGCATTCCCTCATTAAAACCTTTACTTGAAAACCACTTGGGATAAAGAGTAGAACACTTCATGGTGAGAAGATCATGACATGTGAGATCTATGAGTCCAAGCTTAGGATGAATGAACTCACAGACCTTGATGCTTGCTGCCTTGGTGAAGATGTCAGCAAGTTGATCTTCACTTCTAGTATAGCATGGGAGGATCACTTGCTGTTCCATCTTGTCTCGCCTTGTGGCAGTCTACTTCTATGTGCTTTGTCCTCTCATGAAAGACTGAGTTGGATGCAATGTGTATTGCAGCCTGGTTGTCACAATGCATAGTCATTGGTGTGGTGATTTCAATCCCCAAGTCTCTTCGCAGCCCCTTGATCCATATGAGCTCACTTGTAAGCTTTCTCATTGATCTATACTCTGCCTCAGACTTGAACAAGACACCACCTTCGCTTCTTGCTCCCCATGTGACCAGTGATTCCAATAAAGGTGCAATAGCCTGTGGTTGATCTTCTATCCACTCTATCTCCAGCCCAATCAGCATCACACAACCCCACAACCTCGTGCTCTTGTTACACGCCATCCATATCTGCTCGACCAGGTGTCTCTTAAGTATCTTAAGATCCTCTCCACCAAGTTCCAGTGATGTATCTTGGGGGCTTGCATATGCTGGCTTACTTGGTTCACGGCAAAACACACATCTGGCCGAAAGTGATAGTGAGATAGATGAGCTTCCCAACCATTCTTCTATACTCTTGACATCGTGAAGGAGTTGCATCATACTCCCCTCTCGCAGCCTTGTACTTCTTCTAATGGTGTCTTGGCCTGTCACCTAAGATCTCCTGCCTCATTTAAGATATCATGTGTACTTCCTTTGGGATAAGAAGAGGCCCTCCGATCGGTACAATTCAATCTAGGAAGTACTTTAACTCTCCCAAGTCCCAATATCAAAGGCAGTTTAAGGAAAGCTTTAGTTGAGGAGATACCTTCCTGGTTATTACCAACTGATGATGATATCATCCACATACACCAAGATGACTACAATGCCTTGGCTGCTGGTCAGTGTGAAGAGAGAATGGTCTGCTTGAGACTTCACAAAACCTCTCCCATTGAGTGTTGTGCATAGTTTGTGGTACCAGGCTCTGGAGATTGCTTCAAGCCATAGATGGCCTTCTTTAGTCTTAAGACATTTCCTGGTTTCACCATATCTTCTAGGCCGAGGTGGTCTCATGTAGACTTCATCTTCCAACTCTCCTTGAAGAAAGGCATTCTTCACATCCATCTGCCATAGATCCCACTCAAGGTTGACAGCAAGTGATGAGGATCCTTATAGTGTGCAGCTAGCCACGGTGCAAAGGTGTCTAGATAATCTTCACCATAGACCGAAGTGTACCCTCTTGCCACTAATCTTGTCTTCCTTCTTTCTGGCTTGCCATTGGCTCCATACTTGATTGTATATAGAAGCCCCGCTGGTTATCGCTTTCCTTTGGGAGGGCTGTCTCAAACCATGTGTCATTCTTAACCATGGCTCCCATCTCATCTCCAACCGATGCTCTCCATTCCTCATGTTGCATAGCCTCTTCATATGTTCTTGGAATATATTCTTGATCCAATTCACTGATAAATGCTTGATGCTCTTCTCGATAGTGCAAGTGCTTGCAAACCCAGACCGGGTTGGATGAGCTACGCCTTCAGATTGAAGTATACTCTTGTTGATCCATTTGAAGCTGGTCTCCTGATCCTTGTGCTCCTTCTCAAGGGCTGTATCTGCTCAGGTTCTGCTTCATTTCCATGGTCTGCCCTCCACTTGAATCTCTGTCTGATTCTGGTTGTATCTCATCTTGATCATGAACTACTGAGTTGTCTTCGTGTTCAGCCTGGCGCAGACGCTCATCATTTCCATTACCCCCTCATGATCAGGATGAGTAACTTCCACATCTTCTACTGCCTCTTCTACAGCTTGTGTTGGTTCCTTCCTGACCTCTCTGGTTCCTGGTAAACTGATGCCAAGCCTTTCCATGATTACTCTCAAGTTGTTGGCTCACGAGTGCAGTTGAGATAGATCCTGAGTTCTCCCAGCTCGCTCCTCATAATAGCCGTTGATTCTATGAACTTTGACATCCTGGAGACTAACACTTCCTAGTGTCCGAACATTGCATTTGTACCTCTTCGATGTGTTGAATACCCAATAAACATTGCCTTTGTGCTTGGCCTCTAACTTGTTTCAGAGTTCTCCTGAACTAAGACAGCACACACACCCAAACACACGCAAATGATCTATATTAGGTTTAGTTTTGGTCAGTACCTCATATGGAGTGGCATCTTGAAGCACTCTTGTAGGTGTGCTGATAAGGTAAGTGGCGTGACTACTGCATCTCCCCAAAATCTTTGGCACATTACCATGGAACATCATGCTCCTGGCTACCTCCATTAAGTGCCTGTTCTCTCAGCCACACCATTTTGTTGAGGTGTGTAAGGGCAACTGGTTTGTTGGATGATCCCATGTGCAGCTAGATGTTGTTTGAAGGTCGTGCTAGTGTATTCACCACCATTATCTGATCTAAGAATTTTAATCTTAACATTGAAATGGCTAGTGATATAGTTTTGAAATTTTTAAAAGCTTCTAAGACCTATCTTTGATTGCAACAGTGTGATCCATGTGTATTTAGATTTCTCATCTATGAATGTCACAAAGTATTTATGTTGTTCTCTAGATACACAAGGGCAGTCCACACATCGAATGAATTAAATCAAAGCAATTATCATAGATGGTCATTGATTTAGGAAATACACTCTTACAATGCTTTCCTAAGATACAAACCTCACAATCACTTTTGAAAGAAATGCTAGGTAACAGGATGTTCAAGGCACGAGAATGGGGATGTCCTAATCTAGAATGCCATATTACATCTTTAGAATTGAGAAACAATTGAAATAGCAAGATAAATCAGAAGTGGCTGAGTGTCCTCAAGCAAATACAAGTCTCCTTGGTTACACCCTGCCAAGCAACTTACTTGACTCAATATCCTGAAAATAAACTTCATTAGAGTGAATGTAACATGACAATTTAAATCATTTGTGGCCTTTTAACGTAAAACCGTGTTTGAAGCAAAGATGGGCATGTGGAATGCCTTAGAAACTTTATCAAATAATTTCAATTCACCTATACCCTTATAGGGATTTTATCACCATTTTCTATCATCACATTTCCTAGTGCTGGTTCCACATTTTAATTAAACTAGAATCACTAATCATGTGGTCGAAGCACCAGAGTCAATAATCAATGGTCTAGTATTTTTAAAAATGTTTAGAATTCTCAGCAGCAGGACAAGTATTGTGTGAAAACCAAGAGTTTTAGGTATACCAGAGTTGTTTTTCAAGGCCTTGATGAGAGCATTGATTATCTCATCCTGGTTGGTCCTTGCTATGGAGTACATTGATGTAGAGGCCATAGCACTTCCTCCACCATTGTTGTTAGAGCACATTGAGCTTGGAGTCACCGGTTCATTTCCATCAGCTTGAGAGGTGGGCTCTTGCATCCTGAAAGCGTGGCTCCTTGAACTTGTTTGGCTTAAGGTGAGGGTGGAGAATCCAGCACTTGTCTTTCGTGGCCTTTAGTGGTGCAAATATTTGAGGATACGCCTTGTTTACAACAAGTAATTTTTGGTCTAGTTTTGATATGGAAACGGTGGCTTAATTTATGTAAATTGATCAAATTTGAATCTCTTTTAGGTTAGAAGCCATTAACCGGGACAGGAAGCTGTTTCTTGTTTCTTTGTACTTCCTAATCTGGGGTGAAGCTGCTAATGTCCGGTTTCTTCCAGAGTGTATCTGCTATATTTTTCACAATGTAAGATACATCTTACTGTTAATTACATACTGACTTTTCGCTATCAGTATACTCATGTTTTGTTTTCTAGTTGCTTAGTGAATATATATTTTTATTTTTTGGTTAGTGTTGTTATGCTGTTCATATTTGTTTTTCCTCCTGTAAACCACACATGTAGCATTTGATTCCCTCGCATCTGGCTATTAGTTTCTGTTAAAGCACCAACCTGACATGATATAATTTAGAAAGGACCCTTATCCTGGAACGATATCTCTTTTCACTCGCATTTGCCTTTGTTTGTTAGATGGCCAAGGAATTGGATGCGAGATTGGATCACGGAGAAGCTGTCCGTGCTGACAGTTGTGTAATTGAGAATGGTTCTGTATCATTTCTTGATCGAAGTTATCTCCCTATATATGCAGCAATGTCAGCGGTGA
>JAAMPC010000971.1:0-11991 GCA_016771965.1 Brassica carinata
CAGCCTTGAGGAGAAGCACCGGATAGGAAAGGATCCTTCCAACGGGTAAACACGAGTGTACTACAATGCCAGGCTGTGGAGCATCCTTCTCAAGCTGTGTGCTCCTTTGCTCAATATCCAGAAGAGCATTATGCTTTTCAAGTGAGTTTAGATGAAAGCTATGTCCCAAGAAGCTATGAAGAGGAAATGCTGATACAAGAGTGGAGAGATTCTGTTAATCTGAGGCTGATGCTATGATCAAAAATGATACATGGTATGAGAGTGCTTTGCCAAAGGAAAGAGAGCTGTGTCTAGTAGATGGATCTTCACTATCAAGTATCTTCCAAATGGGCAGATAGATAGTATGAGAAGACAAGGCTGGTAGCAAGGGGTTTACTCAAACATATGGAGAGGACTACATTGATACATTTGCACCTGTTGCCAAGCTCCATACTATTAGGATTGTACTCTCTCAGCTGTGAATCTTGATTGGGATCTCGGCAAATGGATGTAAAGAATGCTTTCCTACAAGGAGAGCTTGAAGATGAGGTTTATATGCATCCACCTCCTGGTCTTGAGCACTTAGTGAAGAAGGGCAATGTCTTGAGGCTAAAAAGCTATCTACGCCTTAAGCAATCCCTAGAGCTTGGTATCACAAACTTAGCACTACCTTGAATGGAAGAGGATTCAGGAAGTCTGAGCTTGACCACACCCTCCTCACACTTGTCACACCAGCAGGTATTATTGTTCTTCTTGTGTATGTTGATGATATCATCATCACTGGTAGTGATAAAGATGGTATCAAGGCTACCAAGGAATTTCTTAAATCTGTGTTTGAGATTAAAGATTTGGGAGAGATGAAATACTTCCTTGGCATTGAGTTATGTAGAGCTAAGGAAGGCTTGTTCATTTCTCAAAGAAAATATACACTTGATCTTTTGAAAGATGCAGGTGCTTATGGAGGAAAGACAGCCAAAATACCCATGGAAGATAAGTATAAGGTTCCACGTGAGGGGGAGCTTGAAGACAGCAAGCCATTTCATGATCCAAAGCTTTATAGAAAGCTAGTGGGTAAGCTAATCTATTTGACCATTACTAGACCTGATATTTGCTTTGCTGTGAATCAGGTGAGCCAGCATATGCAAGTTCCAAAAGAGCATCATTGGCTCATGGTAGGAAGATTGCTTATGTATCTGAATGGAACACAAGAACTTGGTGTGTGGATGGGTTGCTGCAGAAGCACGAAGTGGTAGGCTATTGTGATGCAGATTGGAAGGAGATAGATCAGATAGAAGATCAACTACTGGCTATGCACATTCATTGGTGGGAACTTAGTCACTTGGAAGAGAAGCGAAGGTGGTCTCTGTTCAAGTCACGAGAAGTGAGTATAGAGCCATCTTGAAGGCGACAGCGAGCTGGTTTGGATCAAAGGGATCTTGAAGCACTTGGAGATTGATCAGCTCGCCCATGACTATGCTGTGACAACCAGGCTGCAATCCACATTGCATCCAACTCTGTCTTCCACGAGAGAACTAAGCATATTGAAGTTGGTGCCACAAAGTAAGGGAGATGATAGTGCTTGGAGTGATCTTACCTTGTTATACGAAGTGAAGACCAGCTGGCTGATGTGTTTACAAAAGCAGCAAGGCAGAAGACAATGGAGTCCATTCACATCCGCTTGGGCCTCATTGATCTTGGGAAGAAGAAGAGCTGATCCCTTAGTCATGAGATCTTTACTCTTTTCCCTCATCAAGGTTTTGTCCCAATGGGTTTTCCTTGGTGAGGTTTTAATGAGGAAGATCTCATGGCTGTCGCTTGACTTGTTCCATATGGTCAAGCTTGAGGGGAAGTGTTGAGAAGAGGGTTTCACCTTGATATGAGAAGATATGGAGTGTTGGGATCATAAGGAGAAGAGAGATGTGAGTGCAAACTTAGGGTGCTGTACGGCCTTATGCGGCCTCAATGGATGATAGTGCGACTGTCACGGATGGGCATGAAAGGATCAATCAGGTTATATGCTGGAAGAAATGGGTGAAGTGCAAACTTAGGGCAGGCTGTATGCGGATGTGGGATCCGTACACATGACCGTCAAGGTGAACTTCACCCATTTATGAACTTACCGGGTTACTCCTTGCATCAACCAAGCCTTCACCTGATCATTTCTGACCGTTGAGAAGGATGAGGGCCTTGAGCAGGACAGGCTGGCAAGGTCTGGCAAGCTGACAGCCTGTCGGAACGTGTGAGCATCCCCATTGGCTAGAATTTGAATTAGGCTCCACCATTTTGACTTCACATGCTTTAGCTTCTTCCTTTGAACCGTAATCTACCTTATGCTTCTTGTATAAATATGTAAACCCTCTCCTCATTATGTTTAAGCAAATAATAAAAGTCTCTCTCATTATCCAGAAATGGTTCTTAGATTTTAATCTCATAATCTTCTCTAATCTCTTAAATCTCCTTAATCTTCATTAAATCTCGATCAGATCATTTTACATGGCTGGCAGATACTTAGAAATCTTACTGAATACTCTCTTGACATGAGACAAACATTCATGAATTCCAACATGGTATCGAGCCTGGTTGCTCTTCTTTGGGATTAAACTCACCTATTTTCTCTCGACTTTTGAATAAATCCTTTCTCTCCCACTCTGATATAGTGTTAGCTTGTTTAGTACTTGTTAGTATCATGAATCAAGCTTGAGGAAGAATGATTTTAAAAATGCTTCACCATTATGCTTTATCCATTGGATAATAGCTTTCTCTTAATGGAGCATCTCTTTGACCAGTGGACAAACTGTTTTGATCCATTGGATTCATTGTTGTCTAAGCCACATAAAACACTTGTTCATGTGTTATTCGATGGTTCTTTGTTGCAAGCCACTGGAAAACATCAGTTCATGAGTTATTCGAGTGGCACATGTCTAAGATCATTGGATAAAGTAATTGTCCAATGGTCCATTGTGTTTCAGCTGCTAAAGCACCAAACTCTTGATGAGTATTGGATGCTCTGGCTGTTAATGCTTGAAAACTCAAAAGCAGAGACTCTGTCCATTAGAACTCTTGAGCAATTTTATATTCTCTATTCTCGATTCGGGTTATGTATTCTACATCATTCTCCCATACTCTGGTTACTAATATACTCTGGTTACATGATTCTATACTCTACTTCTCACGGTTACTTTTACTGGTTACTTAATTCTCTTGTTGCCTGAATGCTTAGTCTTGATGATTAGGATCCGAGTGTTGCTAGGATAGAATCTTCAGATATCGTCCATTCTGCTGTGCTTATTTTGTGTTTTAATGATCAGACTTGGTGAAAACCAATGTTCTGGTCTCTTGTTGTCTACTGATGCTTATCTTAGTGTTGGTTTGACAGATTTCCCATGTTTGAGCCTGCACAGATGCATATTCCTGACCATGTAGAAATAGTTGTGAGTAGACCAGGTGGCAAAGCTCATATCAAGCTTGTCTCCTCCCTAGACTTCGAGTCAAGCTTGAGGGGGCTGTAAATGAGCTTCCATGGTCTCTCTAGAATTCATTGCAAGAAGAATTCAACAAGGACAGCAACAACTTGGTGTTAGAACAGATGGCCACGAGACTACTTGACAAGATCAGGTGGAGAGTCAAGCTGAGTGGAAAGCTATGAATCAGCCCAAGGCATGGAGTTAGAACATTTACCTTCTGGTTGGGAAGCTATGGATCAGCTTAAAAGGAGTTAGAACAGTTACCTTCAGTGGGAAAGCTATGAATCAGCCCGAGCATGTGTGCTTGTACCTGGTTGATGAAGCTTCAAGTTAAGAGGGCTGTTGTCTCAAGGCATGGTGATCATCATTGGCTCTCATCTTCCAAGCTTGACCACATACTCTCATTCTCAGTCAAGCTTGAGGAGGGTTTTAAATATGAGAGCCAGTGTCCATTCTTCAGAAACTTATGCAAGGGAAGTACTAAATCTATACTGATTCTTATGAATAAATAGGTTTACCTTGAGAATTGATGCATGTGTTTGTGCATTGTTTGAATCAGGTACCTATTGAGCTTATGAACAAGGCAGGCTTGGACTCAACCCATGATGAAGGCAAGCCAGAAGAAAGGGGAGACAAGCTCACGACCCTGAAGCTCAAAGGTGTGATGAGTGTGAAGCAAGGAAGGCATTGGTGCCTGGTTGCCGTTGAAGGCCATGATCCATAGTCTAAGGAGTCCTTCAGAATCATCTTAAACTCCTTAGACTCACGGCCAATCCTAGGCTGAGGGTAATTGCACTCTTTTTCCCTAAGTGATGGTTTTATTCCATGAGGTTTTCCACACTTAGGTTTTAATGAGGCATTGAGACAGTAACACCAATCACAATGCATTGTGATAACCAGGCTGCCATACACATAGCATCTAACTCAGTCTTCCATGAGAGAACAAAGCATATTGAGGTGGATTGTCACAAGGTGAGACAAGATGGAGCAGAAGATCATTCTACCTTGCTACACTAGGAGTGAAGACCAGCTAGCTGACATCTTCCCCAAAGGAGCAAGTACTAAGGTCTGTGAGTCCATCCATCCAAGATTGGGACTCATAGACTTGTCGAATCATGATCCTCTCAGCCATGAAACATCTACTCTTTTTCCTTTGTGTGTTTTGTCCCATTGGGTTTTTCACACTAAGGTTTTAATGAGGGATGTGTTCATGGTTTCTTCAACCATGTTGTATGGTTAAGCTTGAGGGAAGTATTGACGAAGGAAATAAAGAATTAAGAAGGAGAGCTGGAGACACTTGAAGAGGAACAGATCCGAGCTTACCTTGATTTGCAAGTCTGGCATTACAATACTTGCCATACAAGTCATCAAAGAGTAACCTAGAGTGGCTTGGAAGGCAAGGCAGGTTTGAACTAACAGCTTAGGCAATCAGGACGAAAGGAGACCGTTGGAGAATATGAGACAAGAAGAAGAAGGATTAAAATAAGCAAGGTCACATGTTCCATTTAAGGGCTAGCGTTTATGTCTTTGTCACTCTCAACTTCTTGCGTGCATTTAGCCTCTTTGTTTATTATTTCCTTTGTCCTTGCTTAGCTTAGTTTATTAGTTTCGGAGAAGGCAACTTGCCTTTAAATAGTTGTAAACCTTCACACATTCGATTAAGGAAAATAGTTCTTCCTTCTTGTCTCTTTCTTACTCGTCCGTCTCTCTCTCTCTCTCTCTCTCTCTCTCTCTCTCTCTCTCTCTCTCTCTCTCTCTCTCTTACTCTGTTCTTGCTCTGTTCTTACTATTGACATGAAGACAAGAAGAGAAAGAAGCGAAGAAGTATCGGATGAGTGAAGAACATGTGAACTGCACTTGCTTGGATCACAAGCTATTAGTCAATACTTGTGAAGCAAGCATCAAGGCTGAACCTAACATGCCTTAGGAGTCAAGGCAAGCTCAGACTTGACTTGGTGACGATAGGAGAGGAAGACCGTTGGAGGCTGCTGAGACAAGAAGAATGATTTAAATAAGAAAGGTCACATGTTCCAAATTTGAATCCAGCCGTTTGGGACATGTCACTCATGCCTTGATCAGAACATTTATTTATTCTATTTGATTAGTTTAATAGTTTTTGTACTTAGCCTAGATTAGTTTATTGTTTCTGAAGTGAGGCAACTTGCCAAGCTTAGTCTTTAAATACTTGTAACTTGCCACACTTTGATTAAGGAAAGCAGTTCTTCCTTCTTCTCTCTTTACGTCGTCTCTCTCTCTCTCTCTCTCTTTTCTGTTACTCTGTTCTTCATTTTCTTACATGGTATCAGAGCTTGAAAGCTCTTGAGACCCTCATTTTCTTCCCAAATCAACTCTGGTGTCTTTACTCTTTGGATTCATCCATTTACTTTCTTAAGTTTCTCTCAGATTTCTTTTATCCAGTGGATAATAAATCTGTGTTCTTGAGTGTTCTTGAGTTTTCTTCAATGTGTTCACTCTGTTCGTCTCCATTTACTTTCTTTGAGAGTTTATCTTAATTCTAATCTTGAGTTCTCTCAGTTCCAGAGTTCTTTTATCTCAAATCCAGCCTTGAAAATTCAAATTATTGGCGCTACACGAAGAAATGGAGCACCAGGCAGTTCACATTCCATGCACACTCAAGGGACGGAAACTACATCACCTGGTCTAGAATGACAAAAGCAGCCCTTGGAGGAAGAGGTCTTTGGGAGCATGTTACTTCAAGTTCAGCACCAAAGCAGATCACCCAAGGAGAAGATGGCAAGGAGATTGTAGTGGTAGATGAAGGCAAATGGGGTCAGGAAGACCTCTGGTGCTGTCATCCTGCATAGCTCTCTTGATGGTCCTCTTGGATACTTACTCACACTGTGAAACTCCAGCAGTTGTGGGATACCCTGCGAGAGAGTGTATGGCAACACTTCAAACCTTACCAGGATACATGAAGTGAAGAGCCATCGACACCTGCAGCGAAAGAAGGAGACTTCACCAAACACCTTGGAAATACAGTCAGCTATGGTCAGCTAGAGATGCTAAGGCCAAGCTCAAATGATCTGAAACTCTTGAAGCTAGGCGTGAGCAAGACAAGGTCTTTGGACTATTTTCACACTCAGCCCAAGCTTCAATGATGTGGTGAGACACATTTTGAGAGAAAAGGCTTCCAAGTTATGATGAAGTGTGTGCTCAACTTCAAAGGAGATAGGCTCAGATGGTCTCTTTGGTGGTGGAAAGGGGAGTTATCTATGGTTCACAAGGCTGAGAAGGTAGAGAGTGCTTCTGCTAACAAAGCTCACTTCAAACCAAGAGGAGGAGGAGACAAGTCGTAACTTGTGAGCATTGCAAGTATAAAGGACACTCAAGAACAACTGCTGGATTCTTCATCCTCATCTCAGGCCAGCCTCAGCTAACAAGCCCTACAAGCCAGAGCCCAGAAGCAAGAGCTCAGGAGCAGCCAGCACCAAGCTACATGCGTGGGAGATGATGGGAAGGCATTGGTCTCTGACCCACACTGGTGGCTCCACTTCCGCCATTCCCCAGCCACTCCATGAGGATGCATTCATCAGGTCAGACATTGAGGCCTTGATCAAAGCCCTCAATGCAAACTCTGGTAACAAAGTATTAATGCTTTAAATTCTATACCAATGCCTCCCACACTGCTAGACCTTTAATAATTGATTCGAGGCTTCTCACCATATGATTAGGGATGCTAAACTGATTAATGATATTAAACCAGCTCTAGGCAGTGTTGTGATGCAAATGGTGATAGAATTCCAATTGAGGTAGGAAATCTGAACTTGTTTAATAAAGAGTCTCAAGCATTCTATATGCACTGCCTTCACATCAAATTTATTATCACGTTAAAGAGAGCAACTAATGATCTGAATTGCAATGTTATTTTCAGTCCTAATGATGTTTGCTTTCAGGATATTAAGACCAGAAGGGTGTTAGAATTGTGAAATTGTGAGGAGAATAGATGAGTTTAGGTAAGATTTGGGTGAAGAACAGTGAAGAACAGTAAGAACAAGAGGATTAGTTTACGGACAGCATGAAGAATGAGGAGAGAGAGTGCGAATTTGAGAGAGTAACCAGAATGGGAGATTCATTCTCCTTAATTTTATTTCTTAGCTTGCACATTACATATATAGAGAAAGAGAGAAGGGACAGTGACACAAATAATAAACTAAGGGAACATTATTTAAATCGGTTCTGGTTGCCTTGAGAGTGACGGGACCTATGCTCTCTTCTCTATTCGAACATGTGACTCTTCGGTTTGATTCAGATCTTGCCAAACTCCTCTCCAACGTTCTCTAAGTATCTAAAGACATTATGGACGAGCTCACATCACTCCTTGTCTCCCAAGGCAAGTTAGAGGAGTTACTTGTGATCCAGAGCATGCGAATGTCTTCTCTCTCAAGTAACCTCAGCCTCGATCTTCTCTTTATCTCTCTTGTCAATGCATCTCCTTCTCTTTGGTTCTTCATCTCAATACTCCCCTCGAAGCTTGATCCTAGGAACTGATCAAGCTTGGAAACATGAAGAACCTCCTCATTAAAACCTTAGTGTGAAAAACGATTGGGACAAAAACACTAAGGAAAAAAGTAGAGGTCTCCATGCTAGAAGAGTGAGATGTGAGGTCTATGAGTCCCAACTTAGAGTGGATGAACTCACAGACTTTGGTACTTGCTGCCTTGGTGAAAATGTCAGCAAGCTGGTCTTCACTTCTTGTGTAACAAGGTAGGATAATTTGCTTCTCCACGCCTAACCTTGTGGCAGTCTACTTGATATGTTTGGTTCTCTCATGGAAGACTGAGTTGCTGGCAATATGAATGGCAGCTTGATTGTCATGATGGTGTGATAGGTGTGGTAGTCTCAGCGTGAGTCTCCAAGCAATCCCTTTATCCAATCAACTCGTTGGTAAGCTTCCTCATGGCTCATGCTCAGCTTCAGCGCGAGCATGACACAACCTTGCTTCTTGCTCTTCCAAGTTACCAAGTTACCTCCAATGAAGGTGCAATAACCAGTAGTTGATCTCCTATCAACTCGTCTCTGCCAAATCAGCATCACACTTCTGATCTCTGTGCTTCCATTGCAAGCCATCCATACACCCGACCGGGAGCTTCTCCGGATATCTCATGATTCTTTTCACCATGTTCCAATGATGAATCTTAGGCTACCGCATGTGTTGACTGACTTGGTTCCTTTACAAAGCGAGATATCTGGCCTTGTAATGGTTAGATAAATGAGTTTCCCAACCATTCTTAAATGCTTCACATCACCATAAGGTTTGTCCTCAAACTCCCCTCTCTAAGTACTTTGTAGCCTTCTTCGAGGTGTCTTGGCTGTTCTTCCTCCAAGGTTTCCTGCCTCAGTTAAAAGATCAAGTGTGTACTTCCTTTGAGACAGAAAGAGCCCCTCTTTAGAGCGACATACTTCAATCCCAAGGAAGTACGAGTTCACCTAAATCTTTAATATCAAAACAGACTTTAGGAATACCTTGGTTTCTTTGATGCCTTCTTTGTCACTGCCTGTGATGATTATATCATCTACATAGATCAAGATGACTACAATTCCTCTTGGACCAGTAAGAGTAAACAAGGTGTGATCAGCTTCGATTTTTGAAGCCTCTTCCATTCATGTAGTACTTTCAACTTGTGGTACCATGCTCTTGGAGATTGCTTCAGTCCATAAATTGCTTTCTTGAGTCTTAGAACATTTCCAGGTTTTACCAGCTTCTCTAGACCAGGAGGTGGATGCATATAGACCTCATCTTCAGCTCTCCTTGAAGAAAAGCATTCTTGACATCCATGCCACAATTCCCATTCTAAATTTGTTAGTGATAGGAGGATACAGATTGTATGCAGCTTGGCTACTGGTGCAAATGTATCAACATAATCCTCTCCATATGTCTGAGTGAAGCCTCTTGCAACCAGTCTTGTTTTGCACCTCTCCACCTTGCCATTTGGTAGAAACTTGATAGTGAACACCCACTTGCTTGACCAGCTTTCTTGCCCTTTGGGAGTTCACTTTCATACCAAGTATCATTGGTAATCATGGCCTTTATCTCATCTCCAATGAGGTTTCTCCACCTCGAAGTTCCATTGCTTCTTCATATGATCTTGGTACATCGCCTTCATCAAACCCACAATGAAAGCTTGGTGCTCAGATGGGAATTGCGCAAAAGGAGCATCTTTGAAGTGGGATGAGCTCTTGCTTGACTGTTGAAGTAAACTCTTGTATTAACCCGTTAGAAGGATCTTTCCGTACCCTTGTACTTCTTCTCAAAGTTTGAACCTGAGCTGGTTCCTCTTGCTCCTCTTCTTGTTCATGAACTTGGGTAGTCTCGATCTTGTGCACTCTCCGGTCATGAACATTTGAACTGTTGCTGTTCTGGTTCTTGTTCATTGCCCCTTCGGGATCAGGGTGAGTGTCCTCAGGTTGTGGAGAAGCTTCCTGAAGCCTCCTTTGAGGGTGATAGACTGATTCCAAGATTCTCCATAATTATCCTCGGGTTATTGGCTTTGTCGATGCTTGAGACAGATCCTTGAGCTCATCCCATTCTTCTGCATAGAACCATTTTTCTTCAGTAAACTTTACATCTCTGAGAGACAAGTACTCTTCTTGTTTCAGGATTGTAGCACTTGTATCCTTTACGTGTGGGGAATAACCAATGAACATACACTTCATGCTCTTTGCTTCAGCTTGTCTCTTTGCTCCCTTGGTATTAGCACAAAGCGGGCACATCCAAACCTCTAAGGTGATGAATAGATGGTCTGTTTTGATTCAGCACTTCATAAGGAGAAATATCCTTCAGCACTTGGTGGGGATCCTGTTGATCAGATAGCATGCTGTCACAGCATCACTCGAATCTCTTAGGAACATTTGCATGAAACATCATTGATCTAGCAACCTCCATCGGATGCCTATTCTTTCTTTCAGCCACTCCATTTTCTTTGTGGTGTATAAGGACAGCTTGTTTGGTGAACTATGCCATGTTGTGCCAAATAACTCTTGAAAGCATGGCTTGTATACTCTCCTCCATTGTCTGACCTTAGTACCTTCACATTAGCTTTAAAATGGTTAGTGACATAAGATTGGAAGTTCATAAATGCCTCAACACCGATCCTTAGATGGGAGCAATGTAATCCAAGTATATTTAGATTTTTCATCTATAAATGTGACAAAATACTTGTGATTATCTCTAGATAGACATGGAGAGGTCCAAACATCAGAATGAATTAAGTCAAACATTTTTCATAGATTATTCGATCTTTGGAAACACAGATCTGCAATGCTTTCCTAAGATGCATGCTTCACATTCCAGATGACTAAAGGACATATCAGGCATCATGAGTCCTAATGCACGTGAGTGTGGGTGACTAATCTAGCATGCCAGTAGTCTATCACATAGATTAGTACTGGTCATGCATAAAGGAGCAGAAGGAGAAGAGTAAAGAAAGCTTAGTCTTTTGGAGATGGTATAAACCATCTTTGCTGTTGCCTTCTCCAATCACCTTCCCTGTCTTAAGGTCCTGAAACTTCGACATCATTAGGCCTAAAACCACCTGACAATTCAGGTCAACGATGGCCTTTTCACGATAGTAAGTTAGAAGCAAAACCGGGGCATATAGAAGGCGTTGGATTCTCTATCAAACAACTTAAGGTTTCCTATTCCTTATCATCCTATCTCCATTTGCTATAGTAACATTCCTAAGGCAGGTCTAATATCAGTAATAAGATTCCTATCACTAATCATATGATGACTAGCTCTGAATCTATTATGATTGGCTTAGAGACAAGGGAATGTGTACAGACTGCTTTCTTGGAGATAATAGCTTTGGCTGCTTTGATCAGTGGCTCAATATCACTAACTTTTATGGGACCATCTTTGATCATTGCATGGTTCCAACTTCCTCCTTCATTAGACTCAGTGGTGAGTGAGTACATAGACAAGCCATTCACAGCTTGCTGCTCAACAACTTTAGTGAGGGCAGTCATGCTTGACTTGATCTTCTCATATACCATCTCTTCTTGACCTTAGGGCTTTCCTTAACTTCTTTTATGCCTCTCCTTAGAGCCTAACACAGCTTGAAGGAGAAGACCATCTCCATCACCTTTCATCCACCCGCCTTCAAGTGATCCAGGGAAAGACAGCATATCCAGGGCTGTACCAAGTGGTATCAGAGCCTCTTGGAGGTTTAGGGTTTGATTTTCTTAACCTAAGTCCGACTTCCATCTACTATCCAGCAGTCTTCTATGTTACTTTATAGAAAACATGAAGAGAAGGCTAAACAACCAGCAACAAGGGAGCTGTTGCAAAGAGGAGAAAAAGTTATCCAGATTCCACCCTTCTATGGAGAGTTTGATCCAAATACATATCTAGAATGGGAAAGGGTATGGATTCGTTTTTCACTGCCATAGGTACACAGCAGAGCAGGTTCAGCTAGCAACTACTGGATTATGTGGATATGCTTTTGATTGGTGGAATCAGCTTGCTAACCATAGGAGACACATTGTTTCTTGGTATGAGATGAAGGCTGTCATGAAGAAAAGGTTTGTA
>JAAMPC010000972.1:0-11991 GCA_016771965.1 Brassica carinata
ATTTTCGACTGCAAGGTCGCTTGGAAACCCATAACTTTTGAACGTGAGGAACTTCGTTAAGCCATAGCACCATTTCGGAAAGGCCGAAACCATAAAGAGGCGGTGAATAGGGGTGGCAATTTTTGATTTAAATTCAGCCGTTTTGACCCTCAAGCGGGCTGCGAGAAGAGGGGCGTAAAAGGATCCCAATCGGATTTTCAGGTTGTTTTGATGCTTTAGCGCCATTAACCTCGATGCACTATTCGCTGAAAAAACAGTAAGAAAATCATGTGGGCCCCGGCCTTACACTTGGATTGGCGAAACAAATGATATATGGAAGCGAGTGATGTACTAGCGGTGCGATCATACCAGCACTACACGGATCCCATCGAGAACTCCGCTGATAAAGCGTGCTTGGTAGTACTAGGATGGGTGACCTCGGGAGAATCCTCGTGTTGCACCTTTTATTATTTTTATTTTATTTTATTTTTTGCAAGCGAGTTAAACTTGGAAACCTCATAACTTTTGAACCGTGAGGAACTTCATTAAGCCCATAGCACCATTTCGGAAGGCCAGAAACCATAAAGAGGCGGTGAATAGGGGTGGCAATTTTGGACCCAAATTCAGCCGTTTTGACCCTCAAGCGGGCTGCGAAAGGATAAGGGGCGTAAAAGGATCAATCAGTTTTCAGGTTGTTTTGATGCTTTGCGCCGTTAACCTCGATGCACTATTCGCTGAAAAAACAGTAAGAAAATCATGTGGGCCCCACGGCCTTACACTTGGATTGGCGAAACAAATGATATATCAGAGCGAGTGATGTCTAGCGGTCGATCATACCAGCACTTATGCGGATCCATCAGAACTCCTTGATTAAGCGTGCTTGAAGAGAGTAGAACTAGGATGGTGACCTCGGAAGTCGTGTTGCACCCTTTTATTATTATTTTTATTTTATTTTTGGCCTAAAAGCGAGTCTAAACTTGGAAACCTCATAACTTTTGAACCGTGAGAACTCCGTCGCCCATAGCACCATTTGGAAGGCCGAAACCATAAAAGCGGTGAATATCGTGGCAATTTTTGACCCCAAATTCAGCCGTTTGACCCTCAAGCGGGCTGCAGAAAGGTAAGGGGCGTAAAAGGATCGAAATCGGATTTTCAGGTTGTTTTGATGCTTTCTTAGCGTTAACCCGATGCACTATTCGCTGAAAAAACAGTAAGAAAATCATGTGGGCCCCGGACTTACACTTGGATTGGCGAAACAAATGATATATGGAAGCGAGTGATGTACTAGCGGTGGCGATCATACCAGCACTTATGCACGGATCCCATCAGAACTCCGCGGTGAAGCGTGCTTGGCGAGTAGTACTAGGATGGGTGACCTCGGGAGTCTCGTGTTGCACCCTTTTATTATTATTTTTATTTTATTTTGACTGGCGAGTCAAACTTGGAAACCTCATAACTTTTGAACCGTGAGGAACTCGTCGCCCATAGCACCATTTTGGAGCCGAAACCATAAAGCGGTGAATATCGTGTGGCAATTTTTTACCCCAAATTCAGCGTTTGACCCTCAAGCGGGCGCAGAAAGGTTAAGGGGCGTAAAAGGATCATCGGATTTTCAGGTTGTTTTGATGCTTTCTTAGCGCCATTAACCTCGATGCACTATTCGCTGAAAAAACAGTAAAGAAAATCATGTGGGCCCCACGGCCTTACACTTGGATTGGCGAAACAAATGATATATGGAAGCGGGAGTGATGTACTAGCAGTGCGATCATACCAGCACTAATGCACGGATCATTAGAACTCCATGATTAAAGCGTGCTTGGCGAGAGTAGTACTAGGATGGGTGACCTCCGGAAGTCCTGTGTTGCACCTTTTTATTATTATTTTTATTTTATTTTTCGGCTAAGAGTCTAAACTTGGAAACCTCATAACTTTTGAACCGTGAGAAACTTCATTAAGCCCATAGCACCATTTGGAAGGCCAGAAACCATAAAGGCGGTGAATAGGGGTTAGCGCTTTTACGGCCCAAATTCAGCCGTTTTGACCCTCGCGAGTGCGAGAGAAAAGGGGCGTAAAAAGTCCCAATCGGATTTTCAGGTTGTTTTGATGCTTTCTTAGCCATTAACCTCGATGCACTATTGCTGAAAAAACAATAAGAAATCATGTGGGCCCCACGGCCTTACACTTGGATTGGCGAAACAAATGATATATGGAAGCAGCGAGTGATGTCTAGCGAGTGCGATCATACCAGCACTAATGCACGGATCCCATCGAGAACTCCGCAGCTAAAGCGTGCTTAGGGCGAGAGTAACTAGGATGGGTGACCTCCGGAGAAGTCCTCGTGTTGCACCTTTTATTATTATTTTTATTTTATTTTTACCTAAAGCGAGTCTAAACTTGGAAACCTCATAACTTTTGAACCGTGAGGAACTCATTAGCCCATAGCACCATTTAGAAGGCCCGAAACCATAAAGAGGCGGTGAATAAGCGTGGCAATTTTGGGCCCAAATTCAGCCGTTTTGACCCTCAAGCGGGCTGCGAAAGGATAGGGGCGTAAAAGGATCCCAATCGGTTTTCAGGTTGTTTTGATGCTTTCTTAGCGCCATTAACCTCGATGCACTATTCGGCTGAAAAAACAGTAAGAAAATCATGGGCCCCGGCCTTACACTTGGATTGGCGAAACAAATGATATCTGAGAGCAGAGTGATGTACTAGCAGGTGCGATCATACCAGCACTTATGCACGGATCCCATCGAACTCATGATTAAAGCGGCTTGGCGAGTAGAACTAGGATGGGTGACCTCGGGGAGATCCTCGTGTTGCACCCTTATTATTATTATTATTTTTATTTTCGGCCTAAAAGCGAGTCTAAACTTGGAAACCTCATAACTTTTGAACCGTGAGGAACTTCATTACATATAGCACCATTTAGGAAGGCCGAAACCATAAAGGCGGTGCATAAGGGGTGGCAATTTTTGGACCCAAATTCAGCGTTTGACCCTCAAGCGGGCTGAGAAAGTTAGGGGCGTAAAAGGATCCCAATCGGATTTTCAGGTTATTTTGATGCTTTCGCGCCATTAACCTCGATGCACTATTCGCTGAAAAAGCAGTAAGAAAAATCATAAGGGCCTGACCTTACACTGGATTGGCGAAACAAATGATATCACGAGCGAGTGATGTACTAGCGTCGCGATCATACCAGCACTTATGCGGATCCCATCAGAACTCCTGGTTAAAGCGGCTTGGTAGAAGAACTAGGATGGGTGACCTCGGGAAGTCCTCGTGTTGCACCCTTATTATTATTATTTTTATTTTATTTTTGGCCTAAAAGCGAGTCTAAACTTGGAAACCTCATAACTTTTGAACCGTGAGGAACTCATAAGCCATAGCACCATTTGGAAGCCGAGAAACCATAAAAGTGAATATCGCGTGGCAATTTTTGACCCCAATTCAGCCGTTTGACCCTCAAAGCGGTGCAGAAGGTAAGGGGACGTAAATAAGGATCGAATCGGATTTTCAGGTTGTTTTGATGCTTTCTTGCGCCATTAACCTCGATGCAGTATTCGCTGAAAAAACAGTAAGAAAATCAAGTGGGCCCCACGTACTTACACTTGGATTGGCGAAACAAATGATATATGGAAGCGAGTGATGATGTATTAGCGGTGGCGACCATACCAGCACTTATGCACGGATCCCATCGAACTTCTGCGGTGAAGCGTGCTTGGCGAGTAATTACTAGGATGGGTGACCTCGAGGAAGTCCTGTGTTGCCCCTTTTTATTATTATTTTTATTTTATTTTTCGGCCTAAAGCGTGTCTAAACTTGGAAACCTCATAACTTTTGAACCGTGAGGAACTCGTAAGCCCATAGCACCATTTGGGCGCCAGAAACCATAAAGGCGGTGAATATGCGTGGCAATTTTAAACCCCAAATTCAGCGTTTGACCCTCAAGCGGGCTGCGAAAGTTAAAGGGGCGTAAGAAGGATCAATCGGATTTTCAGGTTGTTTTCATGCTTTAGCGTCATTAACCTCGATGCACTATTCGCTGAAAAAAGCGGTAAAGAAAATCATGTGGGCCCACGGCCTTACACTTGGATTGGCGAAACAAATGATATATGGAAGCGGGAGTGATGTCTAGCGGTGCGATCATACCAGCGATAATGCACGGATCATTAGAACTCGCAGCTAAGCGTGCTTGGCGAGTAGTACTAGGATGGGTGACCTCGAAGTCCTCGTGTTGCACCTTTTTATTATTATTTTTATTTTATTTTTCGGCCTAAAAGCGAGTCTAAACTTGGAAACCTCATACCTTTTGAGCTGTGAGAAACTTCGTAAGCCCATAGAACCATTTCGAGGCAGCCTAGAAACCATAAAGGGGCGTGAATATCGTGTGATTTTTATTTTAAATTCAGCCGTTTGACCCTCAAGCGGGCTGCGAGAGAAAGGGGCGTAAAAGGATCCCAATCAGGATTTTCAGGTTGTTTTGATGCTTTCTTAAGCCATTAACCTCGATGCACTATTCGCTGAAAAAACAATAAGAAAAATCATAAGGGCCACGACGCCCCCGCTTAATTGGTAGAAACAAATGATATATAGGCGAGTGATGTACTAGCGGTGCGATCATACCAGCACTTATGCACGGATCATTAGAACTCGCAGCTAAAGTGCTTGGTAGTAGTACTAGGATGGGTGACCTCGGGAAGTCCTCGTGTTGCACCTTTTATTATTATTTTTATTTTATTTTTCGGCCTAAAAGCGAGTCTAAACTTGGAAACCTCATACCTTTTGAACTGTGAGAAACTTCGTGCCCATAGAACCATTTCGGGCTTAGAAACCATAAAAGGCGGTGAATATGCGTGTGGCAATTTTTTATTTTAAATTCAGCGTTTTGACCCTCAAGCGGGCTCTTGAAGGTAGGGGCGTAAAAAGGATCCCAATGGGATTTTCAGGTTGTTTTGATGCTTTCTTAAGCCATTAACCTCGATGCACTATTGGCTGAAAAACAATAAAGAAAATCATAAGGGCCCCGCGCTTACACTTGGATTGGCGAAACAAATGATATATGGAAGCGAGTGATGTACCAGCGGGTGCGATCATACCAGCACTAATGCGGATCCCATCGAACTCATGCTAAAGCGTTTGTAGTAGTACTAGGATGGGTGACCTCGGGAAGTCCTCGTGTTGCACCTTTTATTATTATTTTTATTTTATTTTTACGACTAAAGCGAGTCAAACTTGGAAACCTCATAACTTTTGAACCGTGAGGAACTCATTAAGCCCATAGCACCATTTGGAAACGCCAGAAACCATAAAAGGTGGTGAATATGGTGGCAATTTTTGGCCCCAAATTCAGCCGTTTTGACCCTCAAGCGGGCTGCGAAAGGTAAGGGGCGTAAAAGGATCAATCGGATTTGGTTGTTTTGATGCTTTCTTGCGCCATTAACCTCGATGCACTATTCGCTAAAAAACAGTAAAAAATCATGTGGGCCCCGACCTTACACTTGGATTGGCGAAACAAATGATATCTGAAGCGCGTGATGTACTAGCGATGCGATCATACCAGCACTTATGCACGGATCCCATCGAAACTCCTTGATTAAGCAGCTGGCGAAGTAGAACTAGGATGGGTGACCTCGGGAAGTCCTCGTGTTGCACCTTATTATTATTATTTTTATTTTATTTTTGGCTAAAAGCGAGTCTAAACTTGGAAACCTCATAACTTTTGAACCGTGAGGAACTCATGCCCATAGCACCATTTCCGGAAAGGCCAGAAATCATAAAGAGGCGGTGAATAGGGTGGCAATTTTGGACCCCAAATTCAGCGTTTTGACCCTCAAGCGGGCTGCAGTTAAAGGGGCGTAAAAGGATCCCAATCGGATTTTCAGGTTGTTTTGATGCTTTCTTAGCGCCATTAACCTCGATGCACTATTCGCAAAAAGCGGTAAGAAAATCATGTGGGCCCCATGACCTTACACTTGGATTGGCGAAACAAATGATATATGGAAGCGAGTGATGTCTTAGCGGTGGCGATCATACCAGCACTTATGCACGGATCCCGTCGGTGTTGCACCTTTTATTATTATTTTTATTTTATTTTTTCGACCTAAAAGCGAGTATAAACTTGGAAACCTCATAACTTTTGAACCGTGAGGAACTCGTCGCCCATAGCACCATTTGGAAAGGCGAAAACCAAAGAGGCGGTGAATAGGGGTTAATTTTGGACCCCAAATTCAGCCGTTTTGACCCTCAAGCGGGCTGCAGAAAGAGATAAGGGGCGTAAAAAGGATCAATCAGTTTTCAGGTTGTTTTGATGCTTTCTGCGCCATTAACCTCGATGCACTATTCGCTTGAAAAAAGCGATAAGAAAATCATAAAGGCCCCGGCCTTACACTTGATTGGCGAAACAAATGATATATGGAAGCGCGGTAATGTACTAGCGGTGGCGACCATACCAGCACTTATGCGGGATCCATCAGAACTCCGCTGGCTAAGCGTGCTTGGCGAGAGTAGTAATAGGATGGGTGACCTCGAGGAAGTCGTGTTGCACCTTTTATTATTATTTTTATTTTATTTTTCGGCCTAAAAGCGAGTCTAAACTTGGAAACCTCATAACTTTTGAACCGTGAGGAACTCATTAACCCATAGCACCATTTGGAAGGCCGAAACCATAAAGAGGCGGTGAATAGGGGTGGAATTTTAGGAACCCAAATTCAGCCGTTTTGACCCTCAAGCGGGCTGCAGAAAGTTATGGGGCGTAAAAGGATCGAAATCGGATTTTCAGGTTGTTTTGATGCTTTCTTAGCGCCATTAACCTCGATGCACTATTCGCTGAAAAACAGTAAAGAAAATCATGTGGGCCACTGACCTTACACTTGGATTGGCGAAACAAATGATATATGCAGCAGTGATATACTAGCGGTGCGATCATACCAGCACTAATGCACGGATCCCATCGAACTCCGCTAAAGCGTGCTTGGTGAGAGTAGTACTAGGATGGGTGACCTCGGGGAAGTCCTCGTGTTGCACCCTTTTTATTATTATTTTTATTTTATTTTTCGGCCTAAAGCGAGTCTAAACTTGGAAACCTCATAACTTTTGAACCGTGAGGAACTCATTAAGCCATAGCACCATTTGGAAGGCCGAAACCATAAAGAGGCGGTGAATAGGGGTGGAATTTTAGGAACCCAAATTCAGCCGTTTTGACCCTCAAGCGGGCTGCAGAAAGTTATGGGGCGTAAAAGGATCGAAATCGGATTTTCAGGTTGTTTTGATGCTTTCTTAGCGCCATTAACCTCGATGCACTATTCGCTGAAAAAACAGTAAGAAAATCATGTGGGCCACTGACCTTACACTTGGATTGGCGAAACAAATGATATATGCAGCAGTGATATACTAGCGGTGCGATCATACCAGCACTAATGCACGGATCCCATCGAACTCCGCTAAAGCGTGCTTGGTGAGAGTAGTACTAGGATGGGTGACCTCGGGAAGTCCTCGTGTTGCACCTTTTATTATTATTTTTATTTTATTTTTCGGCCTAAAGCGAGTCTAAACTTGGAAACCTCATAACTTTTGAACCGTGAGGAACTCATTAAGCCATAGCACCATTTGGAAGGCCAGAAACCATAAAGGCGTGAATAGGGTGTGGCAATTTTTAGGACCCAAATTCAGCCGTTTGACCCTCAAGCGGGCTGCAGAAAGTTATGGGGCGTAAAAGGATCGAAATCGGATTTTCAGGTTGTTTTGATGCTTTCTTAGCCATTAACCTCGATGCACTATTCGGCTGAAAAAACAGTAAGAAAATCATGTGGGCCCCGCGGCCTTACACTTGGATTGGCGAAACAAATGATATATGCAAGCGAGTGATGTACTAGCGGTCGCGATCATACCAGCACTAATGCGGATCCCATCAGAACTCCGCAGCTAAAGCGTGCTTGGCGAGAGTAGTACTAGGATGGGTGACCTCGAGGAAGTCCTCGTGTTGCACTTTTTATTATTATTTTTATTTTATTTTTAGGCCTTAAAAGCGAGTCTAAACTTGGAAACCTCATAACTTTTGAACCGTGAGGAACTCATGCCCATAGCACCATTTGGAAGGCCGAAACCATAAAGAGGCGGTGCATAGGGGTGGCAATTTTGAGACCCAAATTCAGCCGTTTGACCCTCAAGCGGGCTGAAAAGTTAAGGGGCGTAAAAGGATCCCAATGGTTTTCAGGTTGTTTTGATGCTTTCGCGCCATTAACCTCGATGCACTATTCGGCTGAAAAAAGCATAAGAAAATCATAAGGGCCCCGACCTTACACTTGGATTGGCGAAACAAATGATATATGGAAGCGAGTAATGTACTAGCGATGGCGATCATACCAGCACTTATGCACGGATCCCAGGAACTCCGCAGCTAAAGCGTGCTTGGCGAAGTAGTAATAGGATGGGACCTCGGAAGTCTGTGTTGCACCTTTTATTATTATTTTTATTTTATTTTTCGACCTAAAAGCGAGTCTAAACTTGGAAACCTCATAACTTTTGAACCGTGAGGAACTCGTAGCCCATAGCACCATTTGGAAAGGCCAGAAACCATAAAGAGGCGGTGAATAGGGGTGGCAATTTTTGACCCAAATTCAGCCGTTTTGACCCTCAAGCGGGCTGCAGAAAGTTATGGGGCGTAAAAGGATCGAAATCGGTTTTCAGGTTGTTTTGATGCTTTCTTAGCCATTAACCTCGATGCACTATTCGCTGAAAAAACGGTAAGAAAATCATGTGGGCCGACCTTACACTTGGATTGGCGAAACAAATGATATATGCAAGCGCGTGATGTACTAGCAGTGCGATCATACCAGCACTAATGCACGGATCCCATCAGAACTCCGCGCTAAAGCGTGCTTGAAGTAGTACTAGGATGGGTGACCTCGAGAGATCCTCGTGTTGCACCTTTTATTATTATTTTTATTTTATTTTCGGCCTTAAGCGAGTCTAAACTTGGAAACCTCATAACTTTTGAACCGTGAGGAACTACGCCGCCCATAGCACCATTTGGAAGGCCGAAACCATAGCAGGCGGTGCATAGGGTGAATTTTGAGACCCAAATTCAGCGTTTTGACCCTCAAGCGGGCTGCAGAAAGGATAGGGGCGTAAAAAGATCCAATCAGATTTTCAGGTTGTTTTGATGCTTTCGTGCGCCATTAACCTCGATGCACTATTCGGCTGAAAAAACGGTAAAAAAAATCATAAGGGCCCCACGGCCTTACACTTTTGGCGAAACAAATGATATATGGAAGCGAGTGATGTACTAGCGGTGGCGACCATACCAGCACTTATGCACGGATCCCATCAGAACTCCGCCTAAAGCGTGCTTGAAGTAGTAATAGGATGGGTGACCTCGAGGAAGTCCTGTGTTGCACCTTTTATTATTATTTTTATTTTATTTTTAAAAGCGAGTCTAAACTTGGAAACCTCATAACTTTTGAACCGTGAGGAACTTCGTGCATAGCACCATTTCGGAAAGGCCGAAACCATAAAGAGGCGGTGAATAGGGGTGGCAATTTTTGGACCCAAATTCAGCCGTTTTGACCCTCAAGCGGGCTGCGAAAGTTATGGGGCGTAAAAAGGATCGAAATGTTTTCAGGTTGTTTTGATGCTTTCTTAAGCCATTAACCTCGATGCACTATTCGCTGAAAAAACAGTAAGAAAATCATGTGGGCCCCGGCCTTACACTTGGATTGGCGAAACAAATGATATATGCAAGCGAGTGATGTACTAGCAGTGCGATCATACCAGCACTGCACGGATCCCATCGAACTCGCAGCTAAAGTGCTTGGCGAGAGAGTACTAGGATGGGTGACCTCGAGGAAGTCCTCGTGTTGCACCTTTTATTATTATTTTTATTTTATTTTACCTAAAAGCGAGTCTAAACTTGGAAACCTCATAACTTTTGAACCGTGAGGAACTTAAGCCCATAGCACCATTTGGAAGGCCGAAACCATAAAGAGTTGCATAGGGGTGGCAATTTTGGACCCAAATTCAGCCGTTTGACCCTCAAGCGGGCTGCGAGAGGATTAAGGGGCGTAAAAGGATCTGTCGGATTTTAAGGTTGTTTTGATGCTTTCTTAGCGCCATTAACCTCGATGCACTATTCGCTGAAAAAACAGTAAGAAAATCATAAGGGCCCACTGACCTTACACTTGGATTGGCGAAACAAATGATATATGGAAGCGAGTGATGTACTAGCGATGGCGACCATACCAGCACTTATGCACGGATCCCATCAGAACTCCAGCTAAGCGTGCTTAGTAGTAATAGGATGGGTGACCCGAGGAAGTCCTCGTGTTGCACCTTTTATTATTATTTTTATTTTATTTTTGGCCAAAAGCGAGTCTAAACTTGGAAACCTCATAACTTTTGAACCGTGAGGATCATTAAGCCCATAGCACCATTTGGAAAGGCCGAAACCATAAAGAGGCGGTGAATAGGGGTGGCAATTTTTGAACCCAAATTCAGCCGTTTGACCCTCAAGCGGGCTGCAGAAAGTTATGGGGCGTAAAAGGATCGAAATCGGATTTTCAGGTTGTTTTTGATGCTTTCTTAACGCCATTAACCTCGATGCACTATTCCGCTGAAAAAAACAGTAAGAAAATCATGTGGGCCCCACGGCCTTACACTTGGATTGGCGAAACAAATGATATATGCAAGCGCAGTGATGTACTAGCGGGTGCGATCATACCAGCACTAATGCACGGATCCCATCGAGAACTCATGACTAAAGCGTGCTTGGCGAGAGTAGTACTAGGATGGGTGACCTCGGGAAGTCCTCGTGTTGCCCCTTTTTATTATTTTTATTTTATTTTTAGGCCTAAAAGCGAGTCTAAACTTGGAAACCTCATAACTTTTGAACCGTGAGGAACTTCATGCCCATAGCACCATTTCGGAGAAACCATAAAGAGGTGATGCATAGGATGGCAATTTTTCGGGCCCAAATTCAGCCGTTTGACCCTCAAGCGGGCTGCAGAAAAGTTAAGGGGCGTAAAAGGATCTGTCGGTTTTAAGGTTGTTTTGATGCTTTCTTGCGCCATTAACCTCGATGCACTATTCGCTGAAAAACGGTAAAGAAAATCATAAGGGCCCCACGGCCTTACACTGGATTGGCGAAACAAATGATATATGGAAGCGAGTGATGATATGCTAGCGATGGCGACCATACCAGCACTTATGCACGGATCATCAGAACTCCGCTGTGGCGTGCTTGGCGAGTAGTAATAGGATGGGTGACCTCGGGAAGTCGTGTTGCACCCTTTTTATTATTTTTATTTTATTTTTCGGCTAAAGCGAGTCTAAACTTGGAAACCTCATAACTTTTGAACCGTGAGGAACTAAGCCCATAGCACCATTTGGAAGGCCGAAACCATAAAGGGTGGTGAATAGGGGTGGCAATTTTGAACCCAAATTTAGCGTTTGACCCTCAAGCGGGCTGCAGAAAGTTAATGGGCGTAAAAGGATCCATCGGATTTTCAGGTTGTTTTGATGCTTTCTTAGCGCCATTAACCTCGATGCACTATTCGCTGAAAAACAGTAAGAAAATCATGTGGGCCCCGGCCTTACACTTGGTTGGCGAAACAAATGATATATGCAGGCAGTGATGTACTAACGGGTGCGATCATACCAGCACTAATGCACGGATCCCATCAGAACTCGCAGTAAGCGTGCTTGAGGCGAGAGTAGTACTAGGATGGGTGACCTCGGAGGAGTCGTGTTGCATCCCTTTTTATTATTTTTATTTTATTTTCGGCTGCGAGTCTAAACTTGGAAACCTCATAACTTTTGAACCGTGAGGAACTCGTTAGCCCATAGCACCATTTGGAAAGGCCGAAACCATAAAGAGGCGGGGCATAGGGGTGGCATTTTTGAGACCCAAATTCAGCCGTTTTTTTTGCCGATTTTTGCGGATCTGTTTGTAACTTAAATCTTCACAAATCGATTTTGCACAAAGATTGCCGCGGAGTAGATTATTAAGATTCTGCACAA
>JAAMPC010000973.1:0-11989 GCA_016771965.1 Brassica carinata
TCTTGCAAATAAAAGAGACCTGACTAGGAGAAATAGTAGAGAGAGGATAGGAACTAATTTTTACACGCAGGTCCGGATACTTGTTTGAGCAACCTTGCATCCGTGATTGATACTCCCAAGGAAAGCCTGCACTTTTATTTTTATGTACAGAAATGAAATCAGTAGAGGGGTTAGTCAGACATGATTGCTAAGTTGTTGGCTAGATGATCAAGGTAGCTTAACTAGGATATTGCATAATGTGCTTCTTTGATTGTGAGACTCTTAGATGTGGTTTGCAACAAAGTAGAGTTATGATTCTAAGTTTGAATTTGATTTAGTCCCTTTTTTCAAAACCTCTTTCATAAAGACTCATTTATGTGTTTGCTCGAGGACAAGCAAAGGTTAAGTCTGGGGAGTGGATATACCATGGATTTTACCTGCTTTACCCTGGTATATGAGTGTTTTACTACTATTATCTATGTTTTGGAGTCTATTAGGTATGTTTTCAGGTTCAGAACCATTTTGGAGAAAAGTGATGTTTTAGGTGCATTTTGGAGCTTCTGAGAAGAGTTCACCGAGATCAAGAGAGTCGACACCAGAGTTACACATCGATCGATCGCGCTCTGTGCAATCGATCGACACACACTAGCGAAGGGCGATACATCGAGACCATAATCGATCGATGTACACCTTATCTATCGTCGATCTTGTGGCTGAAAGACAAGTTGGACCTGGCGAACTTGAAGCCCAAGATATCACATTTTACAAGAATGCCCCGGCGAGTTTTTAACCTAATGAAGTCATATATTTATATGCCTAAGTGTTTTGGCATTAAAACAAGCTTTCTTTTCATTTAAGTCCTTTGATATACAATCTTTTACAGTAATAGAAGTTTTAAGAGTTTCTTCTACTTCTACTCATTTTCTTTCAGTTATTTATTTACAAAGGTTATAGGATTCTAGATCTAGAGGAAAGATCCAAAGATATTTGTGATTGGAACTTAAGTGTTCATTCCTCTAATATATCTATGAACTCCTATTATTACTTGTTGTTATGAACTACTTAGCCGTATGCGAGTAGATTCACTTGTTAGATTTAGGGTTTAAATAGGATATGAGGGATTAGCCCCAGCCTATAATTGCTATAGTTGTGATATTTATTGTTAGGATTGTTCATTAATGCTTTTCTAGCTTAGCTACCTAGAACATGAACTTGGATTGCATTGATTTATTACATGCAATACGATAACATCCTAAACATGCTGTGACCCTCTTGAGATATCGCAGCTGATCTAAGATCATGGTGAGCATTGTATCAACTTCAGCATAAAGCTTGCTTAGAGCAGTATCAATCGATACTCCTATAGAGTAATCGATCATTAGAGGTGTATCGATCGATATTCTATCGAACTATCGGCGATACCAGCTGAGGCCGACCGCCAACACCATTTAGCATCTAAGTAATAGATGGTCTAAATAATCGCGAGCTGATGGATTCATTTAATAAGTGTTGAGCTCTAACATATCATGCAAGCAACTTGTTAGCCTTTATAGTATTTATAATCTGAATTCTGAATACTTACCCTGAATCTAACTACTTTTCTTTATTGTTTTCAAAACCAAATCCTTTCAACGAGTAATCTCATCTTTACTCAGCAAACCTGCACTTTACTTTAAACTATTTCAACATAGCATAGTCATTAAGATTGCATCTTATTTGTACACTAGCTCTCGTGGACTCGATCCTAAGTACTACAACTGAACCTCTTATTTGAGAGAGTAAAGTCACTCCTTAGGATAATTTGACTGGTATCAAATTTGGCCCGTAGCGGAGCTTTGATACAATAGGATCTAATCGATTAGGTCTAGGTTATTTTTATTTTCGTTTTAATTTGTTTTCGACACAAAATTTTTCTTGTCTTTTCAGGTACATGCCCAGCAGCACGGAAGCAACAAGGAATCCCAATTTTGTTCTCGAGAAGACCACCGCTAACAGGCGTTCAATGCAAGGAAATCCGTTCGCATCGATCGGCGCCATCAGCTGCTGTCGGCCGATACCGGCGCCGGCCGAGACACACCGTCTTTGTCGACCGACACTTGCACCTTCCGTTGACCGGCGCTACTTCACCGTCGACCGACATCTTTCATCCGTTATCGATCGATACCCTAACCTTATATCGATCGATACTACTCGCGAGTCATGGTTTGCCTATTATTCTCACACGAGATGAGAATGGAGACTTGCGTGACCAAGAAGGTCACCTTCGTAATGAAGCAGGTCAGAAACTCAGCGCAGAATGAAGTAATCCCCGAGCCAGAAACTGCACCTACTGGGAGCCGTTCAACTTGTAGAAGGCTGCTCGAACACTAGCTGACTACAACCGTCCATATCAGTTCTACACCAACAGATCAGCCATTAAGCCCTGCTATTCGGAAGCGATTTCGAGCTCAAGCGCAGATACTACATCCTTGTGGGACAGATACCTTACTATGGGCTGTTCGGTGAGCATCCTATGGACCATCGGGAGGGTTCGGCGATCTCATATCTGCTATCAAAGCCAATGGAGTCCTGTGGACTACCTTCTCGTAAGCTCTTCAAACACTCTTTATCCGGAAGCTTTGCGGTGGCTTAAGCAGCTACCACCAGGATCTCTTACATCACAGGCCCGAAATCAAAAGCGCATTTTCGTAACTTCTTTGATGATCGCGCTGAAGACTTAAGGAGGAAAATTGCCACATTCAATCAGGAGCCTGGAGAGTCATTTAAGGATACCTGGATCAGATTCATGTCTTGCCAGATTGCCCACACAATGGATTCAACAAAGTGCAGCTGCTGCACTTTCTTGAGACATCGCCTGAAGTATCGGATGGCTCTAGACACTGCAAGTGAAGGCAACTTCACCACAAGGAATCCTGAAGATGCTGTGAAGCTGATGACAACCTAGCATCCAGCAACACAAAGAAGATTGTAAGAGCAAGATCTGCAGCGATCCTTGGAAAGGAACAAATAAATGAGGTACAAGCTACACTTGACAATGTTCGGCTGCTAAAAAGCAAATCTGCTCAGTGGAGGATGCAGAAGCGATGAAGAAGATGACTACGAGAGCGAAGTCAAGCTGGATCGGTGGAACCGGTTGGAGGTGCGGAAACCAAGAAACGAAACTTCACGGGGCAGAGAGGCTTCAACAGCAGCAACACCAACAACAACGGGGAGTTATGGAAACTCATCTTACATGAAGCCACCCACCAACCCGGAAGGAAAGCTAGAAGACATGCTCAGCAAAGTTCTTGAAAGCCAGCAGCAGTTAGAGGTGAACTTCAATGGAAAGATCGGCGTTGTCTACACCACTTTGAATACAAAGCTTGATGCTTTGAGTACCCATGTAAAGAAACTAGAGACCCAAGTGATTCCAGACAGAGGCTGTTAAGAAGCGAGGAAGCTTTAGGAAAAGGGACTAGAGAAACAACAGGCCTAGCGTCGGTGCTATCATAGAAGATGATTTTTGGAAGTGGTTAAGAAAGAAGCTGCAAGAGGAAGACTTCCAGATCAAAAGAATTGGCGGCTACCAATGGAATCGATGTCGGGATCACCTCATCGATCGGCGTCACGCCAACAACAATCGATCGATGGAGCAGGCGAGCATCGACCGATGGATCTTCAAGAATCCTGCGAGTACAATGCGGTGAGGATACTTACTCACGAGGAGTTCGCGCAGCAAAACACCCCAGCCCTACCCCACCCGTCGACCGACATGATGAGACAACCCATCCATCGACCGATTGATAAAGAAATCGTCGACACACTCCAAGCTGTCGATATTCATTTATCACAGGCGAGTGCAACTTCCCAAGATAGATGTTGCGCGACTTAATCTCCGGGCAATCTAAGCCTTCGAGAAACCCAGTCGCCATAATGAAGAAGCCCACAGATATTATTGATCCAATGGAGATAGAAAAGGAAAAAGATGGCAGAGAAAAGGAAAGAGAGGTTCCAAACACCTTAAAAGAGGAGTTAATGAGAAAGACTTGGCAAGTTTCAGAAAGAGAGTTCTAAGGATACCTGGAGAAACCCTTTGAAGAAGCACTTTTCACACAGTTGTGGATGTTTTCAGAGAGACCAGGAGGCGAAGAAGATATCAAGAGGATGTTCAACCAAGTCGAGAGAAAGTATGAAGAAGAGGATTAAACTAGAGAAGAAGGATGATCCGGGAAGTTCGTTGTTCCTTGCTCAGTTCATGGGATCAACTTCCCGTGCCCTATGTGATACAGGATCTGGTTAGCATCTTACCCAAGGTGATAGCAGATCATCTAGGTCTGAAGATAGAGCCTCTTGAAGAATCGTTCATCTTCGTGGATTATTCTCAGCAGAACTCTCGGTTGTGAGAAACCTTGAAGTCACCATAGGAGAAGCCTTAATTCCGGTGGACTTCCATGTCTTGGGCGAAGATAACCCTACCTACTTCTTTGCTACTTGGAAGAGCCTTCTACAGCAGTTGGAGCAGCTGCAACCTTGGACAAACAAACTGTGCCTAACCTGATCAACCCTACGGTCTACTATGATCCGATGCGAGTCCTCAAGGTCCCTAAGAAGATCCAAGGCGACTCAGACCTTGTAGCTGTTTGCTATTGTGGAGATGAATACGACTCACAGGAAATCTGAGACAGAGCAGAAGAATCAATTGATAGAAACACTGTCTCATCGATCATCTGGTGAACCGACATCGATCGACAACCACACATGGTCATCGATCGATTCACTATTCAATCAGATCGAGGAGGAGTTTCCAGAAGGTGATTTAGAAGTAAACCGTGGGAGAACGACTACTACATCCCACCATATGCTGCAAATACTACTCATCTCGAGGGTATCGCGTAGATCGACTTCCCACACAACCTCAGAATCCGCGACATTGATCGTGAGGGCCTTCTCCCCATCGATCGATACTACTTGCCTCGCATCATTCGACAACACATTCAACAAGCGAGGCGGAGACTACTCAATGGAGCTGGGCAGCGACTACCAGATGCGAGAGCCCGGTCGAGACGCCGCCCAACATAGATCACCCAACCCGAAGAAGTCTCATCGATCGACCGCGGCCGCAGTACAATCGACCGATAGGCCTGAACAACCATCGACTGATCCAAAACCAGTGCAATCGACCGATTCATACAACCAACCATCGGTAACACATTCAAATATACTTAATTTGGAAATCTAATACGGATGAATTTGGTATTTTCAGGGATTCACAAGGTTTTGCGCATCAATGGATGGGCGAACACTGCACATATCCAAAGAAGACATTGCGGGCGTCCTGGTTAGCCAATGGATCCCACAACCTATTTCAGCAAAAGCGCCACGGACAACACCACCATTATCAGCACCAGGAGGCAGACACAACAACCGAGCCAAAGGAGGCTGAGGATAACCATCTCAACAGGAAGGATCCACATCTTCAACAAAATCGATCGATACAGATTGTGTCGCATCGATAGATTAGTGTCGAATTGGAAGAGAGCCTTCGATATGGAGTTCGAAAATTCTTTTGGGAGAAGAGAGATGAGTATGGGGTCTGAGAGCGAGAATGGTTTTGCTAGAGGAATAGATGGTGATGTCATCAATTTCTAAAGACGACATCAAGAAACTGCTCCAAAGAACTTCAATGGCTCCTACATCACATCTACCGAGCAGCTAGTTCATTTACAAGAAGAGAATGGTGCAAGAAACCTACCAGGGGCGAGATCAGCGAGATGTTCACGGTTTCCTTGGAGAAGCGCAAATGGGAAAAGCTATCCATAAAAAGAGTTTGGAAGAGGCCACGAGACAAGCTTAGCGATGAGATGAAGCGGATGTTGGTGCAGACCAAGGATTACTCAAGAGGGTTCAAGCGTCTTGAGCTGGAACTTGAAGATCTTCATAGCGCACAGAACCATAGCCAGAAAAGATCAATATCGATCGGCGGAGTAATCCACATCGATCGATACAGAACTACACCATCGACCACTTACTCAAGCGTGAGGTTGATGAGTCTCTTGGAGATATCTGGAAAGAATTGAAGAAGCGAAGCTCGTCTCAGCTTCAAACAAACCACAACCTGTGAGGATCTTGCACAACCTAGCAGATCTTAGAATCTACGGAAAGAGCTGAGGGATCTATCCGCCTTATCAATGAAGCACCGCATATATGAACCCGCTGCACCTTGCAATCCTTTTGGAGGATTGACCCGTCTGGCAGTTGAGAGGAAAATTGCTGATATACACTTCTTAGTAGACAAAGTGGGAGGAACTCGCACTATGCATAGATACTACGCAGCGGGGCTGAGAAGTTCCAACGTCAACTTGATTATCAGGCTGCATCGATTGCATCGTCGGCGAGCTCAACCTCACATCGATCGATAGGAGATTAACTGAAATCGGCGGCCAGATGAAGCTCTTTGCGAGAAGCTTCGAGAATCTGCAGAAGCAAACATCGACCGATAAGCAGCGGTTGCATCGATCGATACGGACTTGAGAGATCTGTACCAGAGCGATTTGGATAAATTAGCTGATGATGTATACACAGCAATAACAAGCGTGGATGATTCACAAGATAGGCGTCTAGACCAGCGTATTTCCCTTCGTTAGCGAGGTTGGAAGCATGGAATCTAGCATAGAAGGGATGCATAAAGAAATCAAAGCCATTCGAGAGACAGCTTGCAAGCAGACCTGCGCCTAGAATCGTCGATCGAGCAACCAGTGCATCGATCGATGGGCGTCAACAACCATCGACCAATATTTCAACCGAGGAATCGTCGATACCAGATCCATCCAAGACAAGATGATCCAGCGCCTTAATTCAATGCAAGCGAGCTTAGTGACCTTTCAGAACATGCCTACGGAAGATAGGATGGCACGTGGTCAGCGTTGAAAGTCATGAAGAGAGGATTCAAAGGATCACTGATGAGTTGATTGAGTTAAAGGAGAAGCGAACCAGAGAATATGAAGCCACAAGAAGCCTATTTGGCGCATGGTTGGAGAGAAAATAGAGGATACTTGTTTCTCAACAAGTACCTGGACTTCACCTCAGTAGCTCATCTCATCCAAAGTCAAGCTAGATGACTATAATCAAAGCTGAGTTGGAGGCAACCCACTGTTAGTTATGTGGGAACCGAAATTCACACCGTCAATTTCCGATAAGCGATTTATGGAGGAAGCGAGTTAACCCGATCTTCCTTGAAGGTCCGGATATCTGCTGGGCCACACGATACGATCAATGGAGATAAAAGTTGTAAAATGAATGTCGTAAAATAGAAGCGAAAGGAGATCTTATTTCTGAATTGGCGTTTGGCGTGAACAACGGGTAAAGAAATAAGCTACAAGAGCTGTCGAAAGGTCCGCTAGTCCGGCGCCTAGATCTAACCTAGTTGAGTCGCAGCTCGCTAGTGAAAACGAAAAGAATGCTAAGCGCTCTAAGTGCTAAGTGCTCTGGAAGTTTGGTGATGATTTGCTCCTCGCCCAAAGCTCTCCTATATACTCCTCTTAAGGCGGTCTATCTTCTTCTTGGGCTGAATCGGGCTTTTCCATTTTCGTCCATCTTCGTGTTTATCGGAAACTTGACATTTATCTTGGAAAACTTGAAATTTATCTTCTGGAAACTTGACATTTATCTCTTATGTGAGGATAAGGATAAACCGTCATAGTTATCCTTCCTTTTCGGAAAATCGTAAGTGGGCGTTTTGGCCATGTCGGGCCGTTTTAGAGCGTTTTACGGTTTTGAATAGTCTTTGAAGGTTTCAGCATTTCCAAAGGAACCCCAATTCCTCGTATAGTCGAGATGTTTGGTGTTTAGAATAACCGTGATCATACCAAACTCACGAAGATTGATCGAACAAGCCAAGATGGGATCAGACCGAGCATGATGGGACCGAGACCAGGGCGAGGCCGTCGACCGGCGTCAGGGGCTTACGCCCGGCATGAGCGGCTTTGCAGCAGCGTGTCGCCGGCGCCAGGCCGACCAGCGTGTCAGCGTCGCGAAGGCGCCAGGCGAGTGCCGCCCGGACAGGCGGACGCATGTCGCGTTGCCGGTGCCAGGCGAGTGCCGCCGGCATCAGGCCGACCAGCGTGTCAGCGTGCCGCCCGGCCATGAGCGCATAACGGCGATGCTGCCGGCGCCAGGCGAGTGCCGCCAGCGCCAGGCGGTGCCGCCCGGCAGGCGACCAGCGTGTCGTGCCGCCCGGCATGGGCGAGGTGCCGCCCGGCGCCTGGCCAGCTTGCGTGGCAGCGTGCTGCGGCGCAGGCGACGCAGCCGATGGGTTTTCCGTTGTTCGATCTTCCCCGTTATGTCGTTCGATGCGGAAATCTTTGAGTTTGGAAGGATCTTTAGCCGTAGATCGAGATAATCGTTTTGACCTTGAGATTCCTCGGTACCGGGATTGAGATGGACTTGGATTAAGTAGACTTTCCGTCTTCAGGGTTGGTAATGAGGCTTGAACTTTAGGCGTTTAAAGATGAACTTTTAAACAATCGAGAAGGCTTTGGAAGAATCATTGTAGTTTGCGGACAATCGGACATGGGTTTAAGGGACCAAGATGCTGCCGTTGCGAGATCATGAGCGATTGCATAGATGGTAACCATGACCCTTGCCGCGGCATGGGCGAGGCAGCGAGCCTGCGCCCGGCTAAACGGGGACAGAGGCGAGCCTGCCGCTGGCGCCAGGCGCCCTGCGCCCGTGCCGTGTCCTCGTCCGCCCGGTGCCTGCTGTTGCTTGCCTTCGTTGATCCCGGGGCTTACGGTCCGTTCATGCCTTCTTGTGAGTTTCATCGGTGACTACCCGTTTCTTGGTTTTGATCGTCACTTGGTTTTCTTCGAGGACTTTCGGTGGCGATTTCATCGTTGATTTATTAACAAGTTACAATTTGGCGATTGCCACTGAAATCGACCGACATGACACTGTCGATATCGATCGACATAAACAAAAAGCGATCGGCGAAGATGACTCAACATCGATCGATACGCAACACGGTCAGGTATATCGTTCTAAACTTTTTTATATCAGTGTACTTTATTATTACCTATGCCTTCACTGGACTGGTTATACAGGGAACGATTATGATTTAAGTGTGGGGGATGTTACTGATGTTGTTTACCTTTTGGTTTCATAAAAATAAAATGTTTTCAAAATGGTTTTATTGAGTCAAGAAAGGGATAATGATAATTTAATTTTCACTTTTATCTAACCAATCTTTTAGGCACCATTCTTAGATTTGTTGATACAGAATGTGCTATAGATGCTAATGTTGATCACCTATCAGCTATGACAACTCTTTCATTGATTGTGCGGAGGAACCAAAGCTGATTTCCAACCTAACGACAATTCTTTGCTTGTCTTGGGGCTTGGTATACATGGGATCGGATGCTTCAAACAAGTCTGGAAGGTAAAATCCTTGTGTAGATAATTTTATCACCCTCTCTCTCTCATTTTGAAATTAGATTTAATTTTTTACTTCTAAAAAATCGAAAATTAGCTTAAATTTATGTTCTAGGAATAGTTAGATATTAACTAGGAAGGAATTGAACAGGGCTTGGCGGTTACCCCCTCAAGACTTGATTCATAAGAATTCTATAGGTAAAGGTTCGAACAAGGCTTGGTGGTTACCCCTTCAAGACTTGCCATAATGAATCTAGGATATAGGTCAAAAAGAAATGAACAGGACTTGGTGGCTGCAACCATTAAGGCTTGATTCATGGAAGCATGTCAATCTTTGTCAATGTCTTGCAAATAAAAGCAGACCTGACTAGGAGAAAATAGTAGAGAGAGATAGGAACTAATTTTTACCTGCGAGGTCCAGATACTTGTTTGAGCAACCTTGCATCTGTGATTGATACTCCCAAGGTAAAGCCTGCACTTTTATTTTTATGTACAGAAATGAAATCAGTAGAGGGTTAGTCGGACATGATTGCTAAGTTGTTGGCTAGATGATCAAGGTAGCTTAACTAGGATATTGCATAATGTGCTTCTTTGATTGACAGACTCTTAGATGTGGTTTGCAACAAAGTAGAGTTATGATTCTAAGTTTGAATTTGATTTAGTCCCTGTTTTCAAAACCTCTTTCATAAAGACTGCCTATGTGTTTGCTTGAGGACAAGCAAAAGGTTAAGTCACGGGGAGTGGATATACCATGGATTTTACCGTTTTACTGGTATATGAGTGTTTTACTACTATTATCTATGTTTTGGAGTCTATTAGGTATGTTTTCAGGTTCAGAACCATTTTGGAGAAAAGTGATGTTTTAGGTGCCTTTTGGAGCTTACGAAGAGTTCACCGAGATCAAGACCAGAGGTCGACACCAGAGTTACATCGATCGTCGATCTTCTGTGCAATCGATCGACACACATTAGCCGAAGGGCGATACATCGAGACCATAATCGATCGATGTACACCTTGTACTATCGATCGATCTTGGCGGCTGAAAGACAAGTTGGACCTGGCGAACTTGAAGCCCAATATCACATTTTACAAGAATGCCCCTGGCGAGTTTTTAACCTAATGAACTCATATATTTATATGCCTAAGTGTTTTGGCATTAAAACAAGCTTTCTTTTCATTCAAGTCTCTTTGATATACAATCTTTACGAGTATAGAAGTTTTAAGAGATTCTTCTACTTCTACTTATTTTCTTTCAGTTCTTTATTTACAAAGGTTATAGGATTCTAGATCTAGAGGAAATATCCAAAGAGATTTGTGATTGGAACTTAAGTGTTCATTCCTCAATATATCTATGAACTCTATTATTACCTTGTTGTTATGAACTACTTAGCCATGTCTGAGTAGATTCACTTGTTAGATTTAGGGTTTAAATAGGATATGAGGGATTAGCCCCAACCTATAATTGATATAGTTGTGATATTTATTGGTAGGATTGTTCATTAATGCTTTTCAGCTTAGCTACCTAGAACATGAACTTGGATTGCATTGATTTATTACATGCAATACGATAACATCCTAAACATGCTATGACCCTCTTGAGATATCGCAGCTGATCTAAGATCATGGTGAGCATTGTATCAACTTCAGCGCATAAAGCTTGCTTAGAGGTATCGTCGATACTCTATAGAGTAATCGATCGGTAGCTAGAGGTGTATTGGTCGGTATTTCTATCGAACTATCGGCGATACCAGCGGCATAAGTAGCCGACCATAACACCATTTAGCATCTAAGTAATAGATGGTCTAAATAATCAGAGCTGATGGATTCATTTAATAAGTGTTGAGCTCGACATATCATGCAAGCAACTTGTTAGTCTTTATAGTATTTATAATCCGAATTCTGAATACTTACCCTAAATCTAACTACTTTTCTTTATTGTTTTCAAAACCAAATCCTTTCAACTGAGTAATCTCATCTTTACTCAGCAAACCTGCACTTTTTCTCACAATTACATGCTTTCCCATTGACTCTCGCCTTGGTGAGTTTCGAGACTTTATTTCAGGTGGATTAAATGTCATAATCACAAACCTAACCACATTTTCAAGCTCAGAAGTAAGGAATCTATCTTCTAAGATGCATCCAAGAAGAACAACTAATTTTTCTAGGACAAGAACTTCCACATCCCCTCGTTGAAGTGTTACTAACAACTGTTCTACCAGGTTGATTCAAGCAGGATTGTAAGATTGTGACTCTTGTACCAAAGCATTGAGACCAGATTCTCCAGAAAACCAAGTAAGGCGATCTGGATGGAAACAGGGGCTGTCACCCAGAGAGTCCAGTCCAGGAGAACATGTTCCACCATGTCTGCATTAGATAAGACGATGCAGTTTGAAGTTTCAACCGGAATATCTCCAATTTCTAGCTCAGATAACTGACTAAAAGAATCTTTGGGCCCTGAAAATCATCCATATATCCATGAGATCCAACTGAAGAAGTTTCATATTGAAACTTTGACAGACTAATATCCTCATAGTTGTTTTCAGGTATATTCTTCGTAGGTGACATGCTAATGGTACTCTGTCCCTCTCCAATTTTTGGCTCTGAA
>JAAMPC010000974.1:0-11989 GCA_016771965.1 Brassica carinata
AGACAAACCCTATGGAGATGTCAAACACTATAGAAGAATGGTTGGGAAGCTGATCTACCTCACCATCACCGAGAGCAGATGTGTGTTTTGCAGTTAATCAAGTCAGTCAACACATGCAAAAACCAAGATACATCACTGGAATATGGTGGAGAGGATCTTGAGATATCTAAGAGAAGCACCAGGTCAAGGAGTTTGGATGGGATGCAATGGAAGCACTGAGATCACTGGATATTGTGATGCAGATTGGGCAGAGATAGGGTTGATAGGAGATCAACTACTGGGTACTACACCTTTATGGAGGCAACTTAGTCACTTGGAAGAGCAAGAAGCAGAAGATAGTCATGTTCAAGTGCTGAGGCAGAGTATAGAGCAATGAGGAAGCTTACTAGTGAGCTCATTAAGATTTCTAAGAATCTTAAGCCATAGAAAGAGATTAATCAGAGATTTGATGAATAGTGAAGGAGACTTAAGGGATTAAGAGAGAGATTATGAGATTAAACTTTAAGGATCATTTCTAAATAGTGAGAGAGATATTCATTGCATAATATGACATAAGGTCGAGGTTACATGTATATAAGAGCCTGGATACAAGGGTTTTCTACTTAAAGATAAGGTGAAGCATGTGAAGTCAACAAGGGAAAGGCCACATTCAAACTGACCAATACCAGCTCTCACTGCGTTCTGGTCATTGCCTTGACTCGACAGCCTGGCACAGCCTGTCAGGCGCCTCCTTCTTCCTTTTAACGGTCCAACCCTTAGTAACAATGCAAGGTCACCACACTCTTTTACCATTACGGGTAAGTTTCTTTCACCTCATTTGGTGGAAGTGATCCATGTATGGACTATGCGGCTTATGCGACCTTGTACGGACATGATCACTTCCATCCACCTTCTCAAATAGCTTCCTCACTTCATTCCTTCAGCCCTTACTTCATGTAACCCTTCTTAGTCATACTCAGCACAATACTCTTCTCATCTCAACACTCCCCTCAAGCTTGACCATATGAAACAAGTCAGTTGGACAGCCATGAGATCTTCCTCATTAAAACCTCACCAAGGAAAACCCATTGGGACAAAACCTTGATGAGGGAAAAGAGTAAATCTCATGACTAAGAATCAGCTCTTCTTCGCCCAAGATCAATGAGGCCCAGCGGATGTGAATGGACTCCATTGTCTTCTGCCTTGCTGCCTTTGTAAACACATCAGCCAGCTGGTCTTCACTTCTGGTGTAACAAGGTAAGATCACTCCAAGCACTATCATCTCCCTTACTTTGTGGCAGTCAACTTCAATATGCTTGGTTCTCTCATGGAAGCGAGTTGGATGCAATATGGATTGCAGCCTGGTTGTCACAGTGCATAGTCATGGTAGTCTGATCAATCTCAAGTGCTTCAGTATCCCTTTGATCCAAACCAGCTCGTTTGTCAGCTTCAGCATGGCTCTATCTCAGCTTCGCACTTGAACATGAAACCATACTGCTTCTTGCTCTTCCAAGTAACTAAGTTCCCACCAATGAATGTGCAATAGCCAGTAGTTGATCTTATCTGATCTATCTCCTGCCCAATCTGCATCACAATAGCCCACCACTTCTGTGCTTCTGTTGCAACCCATCCACACACCAAGGTCTTGTGTTCCATTCAGATACATAAGCAATCTTTTACCATGCGCCAGTGATGCTCCTTTGGAACTTGCATATGCTGGCTCACCTGATTCACAGCAAAGCAAATATCAGGTCTAGTGATGGTCAAATAGATTAGCTTACCAACTAGCTTTCTATAAAGCTTTGGATCATGAAATGGCTTGCTGTCTTCAAGCTCCCCTCACGTGGAACCTTATACCCATCTTCCATGGGCATTTTGGCTGTCTTTCCTCCATAAGCACCTGCATCTTTCAAAAGATCAAGTGTATATTATAAGATTATAAGAAGAATAGGGTAGATTTGTGTTGCAGATTATGAGCAAGAAGGATTTGAATCAGAGAGAGAGATAAAGAGAGAGAGAGTTGAGAAAGAGATGAATGACTGAGGAACATATTTCCCTTGGATTAATTTAGAACATGTTACAGCCTATTTAAAGGCAAGACAGATCATAGTTGCCATGAGAGAAACAATTAAACAATTAGAGATAGTACAATGAGCAATAAACAAATGGGAGAGAGTTCTGGCGGTCGGGCTCGTTAAGCTGGTGAAAGTGACCTTTCACAGCGGTCTCTCTCCTCGATTCTCCTTAAGTCCACCGTGACACTTCCCTAGCGTCTCTCTTACTCTTGTGTCGACATGCTCCACACTTCTAGCTCATTTAAATCTGTTTCCTCTTAGGCTAAGTCTTTCTCTTGTCTTGCAAGCCGCGGTAGGTTGAGTGATCATAACTTATGCGGACAGTAGTTCTTTGATCATACCACAAGCGTGTCTTGCCTTGCTCTCTTCATCAATGCCTTCATAGGTTCATGTCTGATATTGAATCTCTTATTTGCTTCGTCAACACTCCCCTCAAGCTTGATAATAGGATTTGATCAAGCTTGGACACTATGAAGCATTCCTCATTAAAACCTTTACTTGGAAAAACCACTTGGGATAAAAAAGCAAAGGAAAAGAGTAGAATACTTCATGGTGAGAGGATCAGTGACATGTGAGATCTATGAGTCCAAGCTTAGGATGAATGAACTCACAGACCTTGATGCTTGCTGCCTTGGTGAAGATGTCAGCAAGTTGATCTTCACTTCTAGTATAACATGGAAGAATCACTTGCTGTTCCACGGCTTGTCTCACCTTGTGGCAGTCTACTTCTATGTGCTTTGTCCTCTCATGAAAGACTGAGTTGGATGCAATGTGTATGGCAGCCTGGTTGTCACAATGCATAGTCATTGGTGTAGTGATTTCAATCCAAGTCTTTCAGCAGTCCCTTGATCCATATGAGCTCACTTGTAAGTTTTCTCATTGATCTATACTCTGCCTCAGCACTTGAACAAGACACCACCTTCTGCTTCTTGCTTTTCCATGTGACTAGATTCCCTCAATAAAGGTGCAATAGCCTGTAGTTGATCTTCTATCCACTCTATCTCCAGCCCAATCAGCATCACAATACCCCACAACCTCTGGTTCTTGTTACCGCCATCCATACTCCTGACCAGGTGCTGCTCTTAAGTATCTCAAGATTCTCTCCACCATATTCCAGTGATGTATCTTGGGGGCTTGCATATGCTGGCTTACTTGGTTCACAGCAAAACACACATCTGGCGGTGATAGTGAGATAGATGAGCTTCCCACCATTCTTCTATACTTCTTGACATCAGTGAAGGGAGTTGCATCATACTCCCCTCTCGCAGCACCTTGTAGCCTTCTAATGGTGTTTTGGCCTGTCTACCTCCAAGATCTCCTGCCTCATTTAAAATATCAAGTGTGTACTTCCTTTGGGATAAGAAGAGGCCCTCCTTGGATCGGCACAATTCAATCCCTAGGAAGTACTTTAACTCTCAGGTCCTTAATATCAAAGGCTGTTTTAAGGTAAGCTTTAGTTGAGGAGATACCTTCCTGGTTATTACCAGTGATGATGATCATCCACATACACCAAGATGACTACAATGCCTTGGATGCTGGTCAGTGTGAAGAAGAATGATCTGCTTGAGACTTCACAAAACCCTCCCATTGAGTGTTGTGCTTAGTTTGTGGTACCAGGCTCTTGGAGATTGCTTCAGCCATAGATAGCCTTCTTTAGTCTTAAGACATTTCCTGGTTTCACCATATCTTCTAGGCCAGGAGGTGATCTCATGTAGACTTCATCTTCCAACTCTCCTTGAAGAAAAGCATTCTTCACATCCATCTGCATAGATCCCACTCAAGGTTGACAGCAAGAGATAGGAGGATCCTTATAGTGTGCAGCTTAGCCACTGGTGCAAAGGTGTCTAGATAATCTTCACCATAGACCTGAGTGTACCCTCTTGCCACTAATCTTGTCTTCCTTCTTTCTGGCTTGCCATTGGCTCCATACTTGATTGTATATAACAGCCTGCTGGTTACTGCTTTCTTTCCTTTGGGAAGGGCTGTCTCAAACCATGTGTCATTCTTGATCATGGCTCCCATCTCATCTCCAACTGATGCTCTCCATTCCTCATGTTGCATAGCTTCTTCATATGTCCTTGGAATATATTCTTGATCCAACTCACTGATAAATGTTTGATGCTCTTCGGATAGTTGGCAGCGACAAGCACTGGTTGGATGAGCTACAGCTTCAGCATTGAAGTATACTCTTGTGTTGATCAGTTTGAAGCTGGTCTCCTGATCCTGGTGCTCCTTCTCAAGGGCTGTATCTGCTCAGGTTCTGCTTCATTTCCATGGTCTGGCTCCTCCACTTGAATCTCAGTGTCTGATTCTGGTTGTATCTCATCTTGATCATGAACTACTGAGTTGTCTTCAGGTTGAGCTGGCAGACTGCTCATCATTTCCATTACCCCCTCATGATCAGGATGAGGAACTTCCACATCTTCTACTGCCTCTTCTACAGCCTGTGTGGGTTCCTTCCTGACCTTCTCTGGTTCCCTTGGTAAACTGATGCCAAGCCTTTCCATGATTACTCTCAAGTTGTTGGCTCTGTCTGAGGCAGATTGAGATAGATCCTTGAGTTCTCCCAACTCTGCTCCTCATAATAGCCTGTTGATTCTATGAACTTGACATCCCTGGAGACTAACACTCTCTAGTGTCTGGAACATAGCATTTGTACCCTTTCTGATGTGTTGAATACCCAATAAACATTGCCTTTGTGCTTCTGGCCTCTAACTTGTTTCTGAGTTCTCCTGGAACTAAGACAAAGCACACACACCCAAACCACATAAATGATCTATTTTAGGTTTGGTTTTGGTCAGTACCTCATATGGAGTGGCATCTTGAAGCACTCTTGTAGGTGTGGGTTGATAAGGTAAGTGGCAGTGACTACTGCATCTCCCAAAATCTTTTAGGCACATTACCATGGAACATCATGCTCTCTAGCTACCTCCATTAAGTGCCTATTCTTTCTCTCAGCCACACCATTTTGTTGAGGTGTGTAAGGGCAACTGGTTTGTTGGATGATCCCATGGGCAGCTAGATGTTGTTTGAAGGCTGTGCTAGTGTATTCACCACCATTATCTGATCTAAGAATCTTAATCTTAACATTGAAATGGTTAGTGACATAGTTTTGAAAATTTTTAAAAGCTTCTAGCACCCTATCTTTTGATTGCAACAGTGTGATCCATGTGTACTTAGATTTTCATCTATGAATGTCACAAAGTATTTATGTTGTTCTCTAGATGCACAAGGGCAGTCCACACATCAGAATGAATTAAATCAAAGCAATTATCATAGATGGTCATTGATTTAGGAAGACACTCTTACAATGCTTTCCTAAGATGAAGCCTCACAATCACTTTTAAAAGAAATGCTAGGTAACAGGATGTTCAAGGCACGAGAATGAGGATGTCCTAATCTAGCATGCCATATTACATCTTTAGGGAATTGAGAAACAGAATTGAAATAGCAAGATAAATCAGAAGTTGGCCGAGTGTCCTCAAGCAAATACAAGTCTCCTTGGTTACACCCTTGCCAAGCAACTTACTTGACTCAATATCCTGAAAATAAACTTCATTAGGGGTGAATGTAACATGGCAATTTAAATCATTTGTGGCCTTTTTAACAGAAACCAGGTTTGAAGCAAAGGTGGGCATGTAGAATGCCTTAGATACTTTATCAAACAATTTCAATTCACCTATACCTCTTATAGGGATTTTATCACCATTTGCTATCATCACATTCCCTAATGCTGGTTTCACATTTTTAATTAAACTAGAATCACTAATCATGTGGTGAGAAGCACCAGAGTCATAATCAATGGTCTAGTATTTCTAAAAATGTTTCTAGAATTCTCAGCAGTGACAAGCATTGTGTGAAAAACCAAGAGTTTTAGGTATACCAGAGTTATCTTTCAAGGCCTTGATGAGAGCACTGATTATCTCATCCTGGTTGGTCCTTGCGTGGAGTACATTGATGTAGAGGCCATAGCACTTCCTCCACAATTATTATTAGAGCACACTGAGCTTGGAGTCACTGGCTCATTTCCATCAGTTGAGAGGTGGGCTCTTGCATCCTGGCGTGGCTCCTTGAACTTGTTTGGCTTAAGGTGAGGGTGGAGAATCCAGCACTTGTCTTTCATGTGGCCTTTCTTCTTGCAATGCTCACATATCAAGACCTTCTTCTCATCCTGCTTGTAAGCCGCCTTGTTTGCCACTGCTTCCTCAGCTTGGTGAGCCATAGTTAAGTCTCCTTTACTCCCAAACAGGCCTACTGAGCCTTCCTCCTTCTGGATTTGAGCACATACTTCATCCAGGTCAGGTAGCTTATCAGCTCTCAAGATGTGCTTAATCAGGCTTCCATAAGATGGGTTTAGAGTGAGCAATAGACCAAACACTTTGTCCTCTTCCGCCTTGTTAAGAGGGTGGCTGGATCAGTTGTGTGAGGTCTTAGTAACTCCAACTCTGCCCAAAGAGACCTATACTTGCGAAATGAGGTTGAAACTCCTCATCTCCTTGGCTGAGAGCATTGATGGCCCTTTTCACTTCAAAACTCTAGTAAGGTTGGAGACATTTCCATACACTTTGTAGAGTGTATCCCACAGCTGCTTGGTGGTCTCACAGTATGAGTAAGACTCCATAATAGCTGGTTCCAGGGGAGCTAAGGAGGGCTGTGAGCACCATGAGATCTTCCTGACCCCATTTACCTTCATCAGCTACCACCATCTCCTTTCCATCTTCTCCTTGGATAGTTTGTTTTGGAGCTGTTTGTTGAGACATGGCTCCATAAACCTTTTCCTCCAGGGCAATCTTCACCATCCTGGCCCATAAGAGGTAGTTAACTCCTTTAAGGTCACAGGAATGCTGAGAGTCCGGTTGTTGTTGTTGTTGCTATCCATCTTTGCCTTCACTCGCCAAGAACACAAAACGAGGAGAGGATTTAAGAGATGGAGAGAATTAAGAACGAGTATTTCTTGGAAGAAGAGTAGGTTCAAGAGCTTGTTGCTCTGATACCATATAAGATTATAAGAAGAATAGGGTAGATTTGTGTTGCAGATTATGAGCAAGAAGGATTTGAATCGAGAGAGAGATAAAGAGAGAGAGAGTTCGAGAAGAGAGATGAATGACTAAAGAGGAACATATTTCCCTTGGATTAATTTAGAACATGTTACAGCCTATTTAAAGGCAAGACAGATCGCAAGTTGCCATGAGCAATTAAACAATTAAGAGATAGTACAATGAGCAATAAACAAATGGGAGAGTTCTGGCGGTCGGGCTCGTTAAGCTGGAGTGAAAGTGACCTTTCACAGTCTTCTCTCCTCGATTCTCCTTAAGTCCACCAGTGACACTTCCTAACGTCTCTCTTACTCTTGTGTCGACATGCTCCACACTTCTAGCTCATTTAAATACTGTTTCCTCTTAGGCTAAGTCTTTCTCTTGTCTTGCAAACCACGGTAGGTTGAGTGATCATAACATGCGGACAGTAGTTCTTTGATCATACCAAGCGTGTCTTGCCTTGCTCTCTTCATCAATGCCTTCTATAGGTTCATGTCTGATATTGAATCTCTTATTTGCTTCATGTCAACATATATTTCCTTTGAGAAATGAACAAGCCTTCCTTAGCTCTACATAACTTCAATGCCAGGAAGTATTTCATTTCTCCCAAATCTTTAATCTCAAACACAGATTTAAGAAATTCCTTGGTAGCCTTGATACCATCTTTATCACTACCAGTGATGATGATATCATCAACATACACAAGAAGAACAATAATACCTGCTGGTGTGACAAGAGTGAAGAGGGTGTGGTCAAGCTCAGACTTCCTGAATCCTCTTCCATTCAAGGTAGAGCTAAGTTTGTGATACCAAGCTCTAGGGGATTGCTTAAGGCCGTAGATAGCTTTCTTTAGCCTCAAGACATTTCCTTCTTCACTAAGTGTTCAAGACCAGGAGGTGGATGCATATAAACCTCATCTTCAAGCTCTCCTTGTAGGAAAGCATTCTTCACATCCATTTGCCAGAGATCCCACTCAAGGTTCACAGCAAAGAGAGCACAATCCGAATAGTATGGAGCTTGGCAACAGGTGCAAATGTATCAATGTAGTCTTCTCCATAAGTTTGAGTAAAACCCCTTGCTACCAGCCTTGTCTTGCGCCTATCTATCTTCCCATTTGGAAGATACTTGATAGTGAAGATCCATCTACTAGACACAGCTCTCTTTCCTTTTGGTAAGGCACTCTCATACCATGTATCATTCTTGATCATAGCATCAGCCTCAGATAACAGAATCCCTCCATTCTTGTATCAGCATTGCCTCTTCATAGCTTCTTGGGACATAGCTCATCTAAGCTCACTTGAAAGGCATAATGCTCTTCTGGATATTGAGCAAAGGAGCACACAGCTTGAGAAGGATGCTCACAGCCTGGGCATTGTAGTACACTCGTGTTTACCCAGTTGGAAGGATCCTTCCTTATCCGTGCTTCTCCTCAAAACTGTACTGGTGATTGTTGTTGTTCACTTTGCACACCTTGCATTTCATCCTCCTGTGCTTGCACTTGCACTTCTTCATGAACCTCACTTTCGGATCAGAATCTTCTTGATGATCTCTAGACTCCACCTGAATCACCACCTTGATCATGAAAGCTAGAGCTCTCTTGACCACTTGAACTCTCTCCCATTCCTTGGTTAAGAGTTTCTGATTCACTGCCCCCTCATGATCAAGGGTGGGGACATGAATATTATCAGTCGCAGCACTCCCTTGGACACCATCAGCAGCAGTAGTAGAAGCCCTTCCTGGTCTACTTCCTCCACTTTGGCCTTGGTTCATATTAATCCCAAGATTCTCCAAGATTGTCCTCAAATCTGGCTCTATCTGAAGTTAAATCCTTCAGATCTTCCTGGTTCTTTTCTTCATAGTAGCCCCTCTCTTCTACAAACTTCACTTCTCTTGAGACCATTACCCTCCTAGTGTCTTCATCATAGCATTTGTATCCTTTCTGACTTGAGGAGTATCCAATAAACATGGCTTTGGTGCTCTTGGCTTCAAGCTTGTTTCTCAATTCACCAGGAACCATGACATAGCAAAGACACCCAAAGACCTTGAGATGAGTAAGTACTGGCTTGTACTTGTTGAGACCTCAAATGGCGACTTCCCATGCAACACGAGTAGGTGTTAGGTTAATCAAGTAGCAAGCATAACCACAGCATCACTCCAGAATCTTTTAGGAACATTGGCCTGAAACATCATGGATCTTGCAACTTCCATTAAGTGCCTGTTCTTCCTCTCAGCCACTCCATTTTGCTGTGGAGTATAAGGACAACTAGTCTGATGAAGAATGCCACTCGAGATAGGTATTCCTTGAATGCATTGCCCGTGTACTCTCCTCCATTATCAGACCTGAAAATCTTGATCTTGGCTTGATAATGGTTAGTCACATATGATTGAAAATTTTTAAATGCATCAAGCACCCTATCTTTGGTTGGAATTAAAGTTAACCAGGTGTATTTGGATTTTCATCAATGAAAGTGACATAATATTTCTGATTTTCCCTAGATAAGCAAGGCAGTCCAAACATCAGAGTGCACAAGATCAAAACACTTATCATAGATAGTAGAAGAGTTTGGGAAAACAGTTTTACAATGCTTGCCTAAAATGCAAGCTTCACAATCATTATTCTCAAAAGAAACACCTGGCAACATCAGTTTTAAAGCCTTATGAGGGTGTCCTAGTCTAGCATGCCACAATGCATTTTTGCTAAGACTAGTAGAAACAGAAGAAAGAGCAACTAAAATTTGAAACAGCAACAGCAGAATTCAGATTCTCAAGAACATAAAGATCTCCTTTGGTTTCCCACTTCCCAGCACCTTGCTACTCTCAATATCCTGAAATTTCACACTGTTAGGACTGAAAATGACATTACAATTTAGATCAGTAGCACACTTTTTCACAGATAATAAATTAGAAGTGAAATCAGGCATATAAAGAGCTTTAGAGTCTTTATCAAACAGCTTGAGCTTTCCTATTCCTTTGATAGGAATTTTAGCACCATTTATCATCACATTGCCATGGGCAGGCTCAATGCTAGTGATCAGCTTAGTGTCACTAATCATATGATGAGATGCACCAGAATCAACAATGAGAGGTTTATATGAACATGGAGATGACTTAGCAAGATGAGCAAGAATATTAAATGGCTTATATGTATGGGCAGAATCATATGCATGATCAATCCTATCAATATCACAATTTCTAAGATGATCATGTATGTTTCCTAAACTATCAGTACTACCAATCATGGATGCACCAAAGAGTACCCAAAGGTGTTACCATTATCCTTGAAGAGCTTGATGAGAGCATCCAAGTCTGATCTCTTCAAGTACTCTCCATCATTGTTGCTCCTTGAGCTAGAACCACCAGTGTAAGCTTAAGGACTTCCCATTGTCCACCTCTACCTCTTGAGTCTTGTTTGAGCTTGCACCACCAGTAACCTCTCCCAAATGTGCCCTTGCCTCCTTGTTGAATTTAGCCGGCTTCAAATGTGGGTGAAGGATCCAGCATTGACTCTTCTTGTGACCTTGCTTCTTGCAATGATCACAGTTTCCATTGAACTTCTCATACTTCCCATGCACTGCCTTATTAGCTTGTGATACTTCTCCTTGCTCAGCGTGTGATGCCTGATTTGCCAAAGCCAGCTCCTTTCCCTTCTTGCCAAACAATCCCATGGAACCATGTTCCTTTTGGATCGAGAGCACACTTCTTCCAAGTCAGGCAGTGTATCATCCCTCAGCATATGTTGAATGAGACCTCCATAGGCTGGATTTAAGGTGAGTAGCAGCCCAAACACCTTGTCTTGCTCTCTCTTTTGTTGAGCTCATCAGCATTAGTAGTACTTGGCCTCAGCATCTCTAGCTCTGACCATAAAGCCCTGAACTTTCCCAAATGCTTCTCAAAGTCCATGTCCTCTTGCACCAGGTTGTTGGCTTGCTTCACTTCAAACACTCTGCTCAGATTTGATGTATTCCCATACACCTTCTTCAATGTGTCCCACAACTCCTTTGCGGTTTCACAATAGCTGTAAGCTTCCATCAGATTTTGATCCAAGCTGAGAGCACAATACACTCCTCTTGTTGCCATTTCTCAAGCATCACTTGAGTCCTCTTGAACATCCTCACCTTGAGTGATAAGCTTTGGAGCTTCTCCGGTTGTGATGTGTTTCAACAACCCTTTGCTTCAACAGCATTCCTGGCCATCCTTGACCACACAAGATAGTTATTTCCCTTGAAAGTAGCAGCAACCTTCATGTAGACTCCACCACCTTCCATTGCTTGAGAAAAGACTTCACTTGTATCAACACCACACAAGTTGATAAAGTTCTGAGCTTTCAGATTAAATCTTCAAGTCGACTTCAAAGACTTCACCTTTAGCTCAACAAACACCAAACACTCCAAAGATCTGAACTTTAAGTTTGAATCTTCAATACAACCTCAAAGCTTCCACCTTTAGAATCCTTCTTCTTCACGCAAACACCACACCAAACTCTTGATAACACCAGAAAGCTTTGCCACCAACAGGAACCAACTTGAGAACAGATCTCAAAGAACAAAACCAACAGCCACAGAAACAAGTTTCTCAAAGATCTAGCACCACCAATCTTCAAGAACACACGAATACCGTAAGAACACAGGTTGAAAAGCCAACCTGGCTCTGATACCATAAGATTTCTAAGAATCTTAAGGGCCTACCGGTAAAGCCTAAATAAACACAATCCTTACTCTAAGTGATGTGTTTAATGAAAGGCCCAAAAAACTCGACCACACTTTAGTAGGCAGTGTGAAACCTCAAGGCCATAGCGGCTGCCTGATCGACTGTTACTCTTTCGGTGGCACCGATCTATTCAGATATGTATATACCAATTAGTCAATTACTAACGTTTCTTATGTTTAGTTGCGCTCTTTC
>JAAMPC010000975.1:0-11988 GCA_016771965.1 Brassica carinata
TGGAGCGATGGCGTGCCAGCGACTCACGAGGTTAAGCTTTCCTGCGCTCTTCTCACCCGCTTCTTTTTAGCTCGGGCCTTCGCGCCAGCCCTTGCCCTTCCCTTGGGCAGCGGCGGCACCAGCCGCTGGCAGTCCCAGCGAGTTCCCTCTTCGCCGGGGAAGAGATGCATATTCTATCGCGTCCTCTCTTCCAGGAGATCACGATCGAACGGTCGAAGAACCCGATGGATGGATCTGAACATCAAGAGTCCGTTCGGGAACAATAACCCCTTCCGTGAAGCGGGAGGGCATCGGATGGGACTTCAGGGCTGGGAACGGAAGGAGAGCAAAGAGTTGGAGCAGCGGAACATCGGCGTCTCAGTCTCGCCCGCTTTGAGCCTTTTCAGCACTACGCGGGATAGCTTAGCGAAAGAATCAAACCCATCAATCAGGGACGGGTAGCCTCCTGAGCGGCCTGGCGGCGGCTTGACTGGCGGAACCGGCGAACTTGGCGGCCTCACCCATCTCAACATCAGAATCATTCTTTTCAAATTGGGATGAAGACATTTTCTTTCTTGATAGAGAAGAAGAATTTGAAAAGATGTGAAGAATGAAAGGAAGGCTGGCTATTTATAAGAAAAAGGGGTGATGACACAGGTTTCAGCGGGAAAAATCCTTAGCCGAAAATTCGATTTTCAAAAATTCAAATCACTTTCGCCCATAAAATCGTCTCCGATCTTTACGAGCTGGGGGCTAACTGTTGGGGTCAAAAGCGGTTATCACGAAATCACGATAAAGATCGCTTCCAAACTCAAAGATTTCCCTACGAATGACTAGTGGGGAAAGATCGGTACGCGGAAACCATGGGCGGCAAGACAGCCTGGCGCATTTCCGTCTACCAGACGGCCTGGCGGCGGCACCAAATCACCTTGAACGACCTGGCGCCAGGACACGCAGGGCGGGCGACCTGGCAGGCGGCACCGTCCATGGGCGGCCTGGCGCCCGGCGACAGCGGGGCCTTGGCGAACGACCTGGCGCCAGCTGACACCAAATCCGCAGAACGACCTGGCGCCAGCACCACCTGGCGCCCGGCGGCACCGACCTGGCGCGGCGGCACCGACCTGGAGCGGAGGCACCCATCCGCAGCGGGCGGCCTGGCGCTGTTAGAGGTCAAAAATCGGTCAATAGCGAAATCGTCACCGAAAGTCCTCGAAAGAAAGCGGCGGCGATCAAATCAAAAGCGGGTGGATTAAACTTTCGATAAAACTCCGCGGAAGGCTTCGTCCACTCCCATCTGGCGCGGCGAAGTCTGGCGCCCATCCATGCGATCGTCTCATGATCGGGCAATGACAGCATCTTGGTCCCTTGAAATCCATGTCTGGATTGTCGAGATCTACAATGAGTCTTCAGTAAAACCTTCGATTGTTTAAAAGATTCATCTTTTATATAAAACTCAGAACCACATTGCTCTCATCCTCGGCGACGGAAAATCTGAAGATCTAAGTCCATCAAAATCGATACTGCGCCAGAATCTCGTTGGAAACAATTATCTGAGATCTACGACTAGAGACCCTCCCAAAACTTCGAAAGATTTCCCTAAACAACTGGCGAGGAAAGATCGAACAAACCCACAGGCAGCCTGCGATGACCTGGCACCAGCAACCGGGGCCGAATAAGCGCCAGCGGCACCGACCTGGCGCCCGGCGGCAGCGGGGCAGCGAACTGGCCTGGCCAGCGCTACCGACCTGGCGCAGCGGGGCAGCGGGCTGGCCTGGTGCCGGCACCAACCTGGCGCCCGGCGCAGCGGAGACGCGGAGCTGGCTAGCGGCACCGACCTGGCGCCGACCGCGGGGCGGGGCCAGCGGGTAAACCCTGGCGCCCGGCGGCACCGACCTGGCGCCCGGCGGCACCGACCTGGCGGCGACACAGCGGGTTAACCTGGCGCCCGGCGGCCTGTAGCGAAGGAGGCTGGCCTGGCGCCCGGCACGGGGCGGGCTGGCCTGGCGCCCGGCCACCGAGACGGGCTGGCCTGGCGGCGGCACCGACCTGGCGCCGGCGGCACCGTCCAGCGGGCGGCCTGGCGCCACACCGAATCGTGGCAGGCCTGGCGCCCGGCACCGACCACCCGGCGGCTTTCCACGTCGCGCAGATGCGACCTGGCGTCGGTCCGACCCTCGTCCGGTCTCGTTCCTGTCTCGTGCCGGTTGATCCCATCTTAGCTTGTTGGATCAATCTCGCCAAGTTTGGTATGATCCGCGGTTACTCTAGAGCGCCACTTCCTCGACTAAACAAAGGTGAGGTTCGCCGGAAACCGAGACCTTCAAAGACTGTCCTTCGAAAAACCGTAAAAGCGCCTAAATGGCCCAGCGGCCAAAATGGCGATGCGATTTTCGAAAAGGAAGGATAACTATGGCGGTTTATCTTTATCCTCACATAAAGAGATAAATGTCAAGTTTCCATAAAGATAAATATAAAGTTTCCAGAAGATAAATGTCAAGATTTTGAAGATAAATGTCAAGTTTCCGATAAACACAAAGATGGGCGAAAATGGAAAAAGCCGACTCAGCCAGCGAAGATGGGCCGTCATAGGAGGTATATAAGGAGAGCTTTGAGCGAAGCAAACCAGATCAAAAGCGTCCAGAGCACTTAGAGCAACTTAGCATTCTTTTCTCTGTTTCACTAGCGAGCTGCGTTTCACTAGGATAGACTTAGGCGAACAGACTAGCGAACTTGCGACAGCTCTGTAGCAAGCTTACCTGTTGTTCGCGCTCAAGCGGATTCGGAAATAAAATCTTTTGCTCTATTCTTTTTCTTACGATTTTTATTTCGTTTTAATATTTTCTTTGTCGAACTGATTGTGCGTGTGCGGCCAGCAGATATCGAGGGACCTTCAGGGAAGGCTTGGTTCGCAGCTTTCCTCCAAATCAACTTAATTTGTGGTCAATTTGGTTCCCACAGTTTGGCTAGAAGGAGGGTTACGGATCTATCTATCTCGCCAACTACATTTCGACCATGTCAGCCAGCGCCAAGGATCAGCCAGCTAGGCGGAACACCGTCGATGCCAGCGCTGAAAGACTCCAGCTGGAGGCAGCGTCCACAGTCACTGCTGATGCAAACACTGAAGGCGGATGAAGGCTGTTTACCTCCCCGCTGACGTGCGAACAACAGAACAAGCTGATAACCTGGCTTCGCAAAACAGATTCGACACCTTAACTGCGAGGACAGTTGCCTTGGATCCACCAAGGCGCGCCCAGCGACAGGAACTCGACCGGATCTCGAAGCGAGAAAAGATGCCCGAAAGAGCCCACTCGAGCGGCTCGAAAGAGGAAACGACCTCGGAACCTTCACTCCGGCTGCGGAAACAAAGAAGCGGCGTCGGCGCATCGATCTAGATATCAGCGACCGATCCCTTCGATGAAGGCGCTGACATCCACCAGCAGAACCGAAGCCAGTCCGGCTTTCGGCAGGCGGTATCCCGATAGGCCCATGACGAAGAGGAAGAAGAACTACTACTGGATGGAAGGAGAAGGAACTTCGCGGAAGATCAAACTCAGATCTATCCAGCGACCAGCGTCGACAGGTTGAGGAGAGCGCCGGCGGCAATAGCGAGATCCATGATCTCGTGAATCTCTCAAAAGACCGTGGCTGAAGTGAAAGCGGTAAAATCGCCAGATCCATCAGGCGACCAGTTCGCCCGAGTCGATAGACTTCACCGAGGAAACGCGGAAAACACCGTTCACCACTTTCGAATCACGAAACCGCATCTCAGACCGGGGAAGATCAAAATCCGGTCCTGGCGGTGCAGCCGGATCCTAGTCGCACCTGCGAGTCCTTCGGATCGCAATGGGTAGGTGCAAACTCGGGCCTTGAGCGGGGCGCCAGGTCATTGTCTTCTCTTCGTCGAGCACCTCAAAGGTGCTGCGCAGTGGTTCTCCGACTCAAAGGAACTCCATCCGGAAGTTTCGCCAACCCTCGGCGTTTCTCAAACAGTACTCCATGTTCATGGGCAGAAGCGTCGGCGTGGATCTATGAGTCTAGCTCCAGAAGGAAGGCGAGTGCTCGCGACTTCTTCGCGAAGGTTCAAACTGGTGATGGCCAGAGTAGCAGGCATCAGCGACAATGTCATGTCGGCGCTGAGAAAAACTCTGCGGTACAAGTCGAAGTTCGAAAGTGGATACTCTTGGAAAAGCAGCGGACAATCAGGATACTCTCCACAAGGCAACAGACTTCATCATCATGGAAGAAGAGATGAAGCTTATCGCGAGAAACACGGACCGCAGAAAACCGTCCAAGAAAACCTCCCTCGTAGCGACAAATCAAAGTCCATCGCCGGCAGCATCAGCTTCAGAACAAAAGGCAAAACCTCAGGAAACACCTGGACCAGGAACCAGTACAAGGATAACTCCTATTGCGAGTTCCACGAGACGAGACAGTCCTCCTGCGAACTGCAAGGTTCAGCTTCTCGCCGCATAAAACTCCTCCGGCGAGCTATCAAAGGTCAAAGTATAAAGGACTTGCTCCTGGACTCCGACCGCCAAAGACCAACAAAACTGTCTCCGAGAGCAGCGACCGAAAACCAATCAGGGAAGCGGAAGAAGAAAGGGACGACGAAGAGACAACAGCGGTCGCAGAGGGTAACACATGATCATGGGAGGATCACAGTTCCAGGGACTCTGTCTCATCGATAAAATCCTAGGGCGAGACCAGTTAGTTCCGGTTCCGGACAGCGATGTTCTAACACACAATCGCTTTAGAGAACACGAGACGTGGAATCGACAAACCTCACTGGGACCCTTTGGGGTCGACCTGGTCATCCAGGATCTCGAGAGTCGGCCGCATTCTGACGTGATACTGGAAACGGTCCAGCGTCATCTTCGCGACACCCTCTACAGGATGAAGATCCCACTTGGGAAGTCGTCACTGAGCCAAAGCTTTGTGGGGTTTCAGGCGTCACTACCCGACCCCGGAAAAATAAAACTCCGGTCATGGCAAAGGAAGTTGAAGATCGTCGAGTTTGCAGTAGACAACCGACCATCCTGCGCCATCATGGGAACCCCTTGGATCAGACTCCATGAAGGCAGTACTGTCGTCATATCACCTCGGTATCAAGTTCCGACTCCGACGGAACCGCGCCATCTTGGGTAGCCAGAAACAGTCGAGACTGTTACCTCTAGCCGAGTTCAAACTGAAAGATCGGAACGCCCCTGCGGTCAACCAAAAGCGAGCAAAGGAATCACACAACATTCCGGAGCTTCGAGGAAAGATGATCCAGAATCATCCGAACGAGGCAGCGATTCAAGAAGGCGACAAAGCCTCTGCGAATCCACCGCCGTATAAGACAACTTCTTCACCCGCACACACCACTGATCCGACCAGCGATCGAACGGCGGCGCGGGGAAAACGCGTCAGCGGTAACTATCAGAACTCTGAGATGGCTTGATCCTCGAAAGAATGCGTAGGCAGCTTCGTCGAAACCAACGAGTTCAGCTATCCCTCACCAAAGGGGGACTGGTCGCGTATACTCTATACTCCCACAAAGCGAAAAATCGCATATGTACTCTAACTTCGAAATTTTTAATAAAATCCTTTCTATCTTTCATGCTTACTTAAGCGCATCAGCGCGGGAAAAACGAAAATCAATCAGAGCGGAAGAAGACAGGCGACCAAAGGAACAACAGCGGTCGCGAGGAGGGTAAACATGATCATCGGAGGATCACAGTTCTACCAGGACTCTGTCTCTCGATAAAAGCCTACGGGCGAGACCAGTTCCAACTGGTTCCCGGACAGCGATGTTCCTAACCACCACGTAACTTTCGAGGAACGAGAGCCGTCGAATCGACAAACCTCACTGCGACCCTTTGGTAATCGACCTGGTCATCCAGGATCTCGAAATTGACGCATTCACCGTCGATACTGGAAGCGGTCAGCGTCATCTTCGACACCCTCTACAGGATGAAGATCCCGCGGGAAGTGGTCCTGAGCCAAAACCTTTGGCGGGGTTTTGGGCGTCACTACCATGACCCCGGAAAAATAAAACTCCGGTCATGGCAAAGGAAGTTACGAAGATCGTCGAGTTTGCAGTAGTCGACCTTGACCATCTACAAGCGCCATCATAGGAACCCCTTGGATCAACTCCATGAAGGCAGTTACCGTCCACATATCACCTGGTATCAAGTTCCGACTCCGGCGGAACGCAGCCATCACGGGGTAGCGAAACAGTCGAGACTCTGTTACCTAGCGAGTTCAAACTGCGAAAGATCGGAGCGCCCTGCGGTCAGCAAAAGCGAGCAAAGGAATCACACAACATTCCGAAGACTCGAGGAAAGATGATCCAGAATCATCCGAACAGGCAGCGATTCAAGAGGCGACAAGCCTGCGAATCACCGCCCGTAAGACGGACAGCTTCGACCCCGCACACACCACTGATCCGACCAGCCGCGATCCGAAGCGGCGGCGCCGAGGGGTAAAAGCGTCGCGGTAACTATCAGAACTTCTGAGATGGCTTGATCCTCGAAAAGTCACGTGAGCAGCTCGTCGAAATCGAGTTCAGCTGTCCCCTCACCAAAAGGGGGCTGAATGCGCTATACTCCTATACTCCACAAAAATCCGTATGTACTTATCACCGCCGAAAATTTTTAATAAAATTCTTTCTATCTTTCATGCTTGCAGCATCAGCGGCAACGAAAATCATATCTTCAAAGCGGCGAGGCGTCGCCAACTTCTTAAAAGATAACAAAACTTCGTATTATCCGCCAAAGACAGTCCACCAGCGACTTAAAATAACTCCGCCCGTCGATTGGCCCGGCGGGCCCATAAGCGTTTCACTCAATACTGCCACACAGGCCAGAAAATTCAATTCACAGAAGTCAACGTTGAGAAATCGGATGCAGAAATCCCAAATGAACTAGCAGGCTGGTCCACTTCCTCATTCATACCGACATTCCCACCATTCTCGGCGTTCTCATCGGCTCCGACCTCCACGTATCCTCGAGAACCTCGATAGGTTCCCATAGTCTCGGACTCTTTCTTCTACTGGAACCAAGGACTCAGCATGAGCACCTTTCGGCCATGAAATCCTTCATTTCAGCGATCTCCGAATCGAAGAAATCTGGGTTCGAGACTTGTAAAGATTCTGACCGAACCTCGGCTTTCAGCGGAAATCACCAACAAACTCCTGAGCTTCTTTAAAGCATTGAAACTCAGCAGCAAGCGATTCGCCCGTCTTGCCACCTCCGCTGACCATCCTTCTTCCTCTCCTTTCGCCCGTCTACGAGAGCCGTGAAGCTCAACTTGCCGGCGTTGTGCCTTCACCTCTTGGCGGAGCGGGGAAAAGCTCGCTCACTTCTGTGGTCTTGAAGTTAGCAATCCTGGATTTGCGGGCTTCGAGTCAGCGCCTCGCTAAACACTCTTAGTCCACATAAAACTTCAAGATCAGCAAGCATGCTTATATCACAGTTGAGCATAAAGATTAAAGAAGTTCGAAGGACCAAACCTCGTTGTTGACCGTTGGGAGCCCTCGGCAAAACCGTTGTTTCTCCTCATCCTCCAGCGACTCATCGGTAGTAAACTCAGGAAGGCCATCAAGAAGTTGTTAGGTGGAAAACGCTGGCTCCATCTTTTCCGTTGGAACTAGGTTTTCTCCCAGCGGTGAAAAGTCGAGCCTTCCCCATCGTCGATTTCCTTCCCCTTAGAGACCTCTGTCTGCGCCTCCGAGTAGAACCACGGTAACAGGTTAGAGCGTCACGCTGACGAACAAGGACCGGAGACCGATAAAGCAACGCATCTGGATCCGTTCGAGGGTGAAGGATTTCCAGCGGCTTTGTGAAGAAGATCTCTCTTGGCCAGCGTTACCAGGCAAATGCGTGGTAGTGTTGTTTCCTACAAAGCGGAAATTTTGTTAAGACTTGCACTTAGACAAAGTGAGATAGACAACAGAGTTTTTAGATCATTATTACCTGGTTAAAGTTCCATGCTGGCGGGGAATAGATGGAGCAGCTCTCCTCGACAGACTTCGCCATCTATTTGAACAAGAAAACGCTCCTGCCACGATTTGGGATTAAGTAGTCCCTGAATCACGGCCATATCCTTCTTAGGCAGCATGGAATAGTAACCGTCACTCCCAGTCGGCCAGTACCCCAAAGACCTTGAAATCATCGGGACCAAGATCAATCCGAGTTAAGTAGCTAGCGATTAATAATGCCAAACCAACTCTCCAAGGCAGAGCAGCTGAGTTGGCTGATCGAAAGTTGGCGGTGAAAGCGCCCGCGAACAATGCACCAGAATTAGGAACCACATGCGGCGTGCGTAAAAGCCGTAACATGTAAAGAAATCTTGCGGAGGATTCCTTGCACTCGTTACCAGGGAATCCGAAGTGACTCCTTCGGAACCTGGTAAAATCTCGAAGAACCTTGAGATATTCACGAGAAACCGAGCTTCGGCAAAAGGAGCACCGGGCTGCCTCAGGGACCTCTTGAACAGGGATCTCTGGCAGTGTTGGGCTGAACCTACAAGGGCTTCGTATCATGCATTCCTCTTTTTCGGCCGACTCCTCCTGCTTTACCGTTACATGGGCAGGAGAGTCATCGAATGAATGGGAGAAGACTTTCTCTTTGAGGATCTTGAAGACATTGTTCTTAAAGAGAGAAAGGATTCTTGAGAGTAAAAACCTTGTGATGAAGTAAGAATGAGATTTCTTACTCCATATAAAGGAGGTAAAATCACTATTTACCCGATTTTTGTGACGATTACATCTCAACACCTTCCCACGGCTATACATAAGCTATGATCCGACAGGCTCTACGGTTCCTAGCTAGCTGGGGGCTTACTGTTGGGGTCAAAATCGGTCAATGGAAATCGTCACCGAAAGTCCTCGAAAAGAAAAAGCGGACGATCAAATCCAAGCGGTGCGTCGCACCGATAAAACTCCGGGCTCGTCCACTCCCATCTCAAATAGCGGCGAAGTCCTGGCGCCCATCCATGCGATCGTCTCATGATCTCGGGGGCAATGACAGCATCTTGGTCCCTTGAAATCCATGTCGGATTGTCGAGATCTACAATGAGTCTTCCGTAAAACCTTCGATTGTTTAAAAGATTCATCTTTTAACATATCTAAAACTTCGAACCACATTGCTCTCATCCTCGGCGGCGGAAAATCTGAAGATCTAAGTCCATCTCAAAATCCGATACTCGCGGAATCTCGTTGGAAACAATTATCTCGAGATCTGACGAGAGACCCTCAAAACTTCGAAGATTTCCGAAACAACTGCGAGGGAAAGATCGAACAAACCCACAGGCGGCAAGGCGGCCTGGCACCAGCACACGCGGGGCCGGAGCTAGGCGCCAACCAGAGCCAGCCAGCGTCCAGCGTGCCGCCCGGCGGCCCGGCCTGGCGCCGGCGCAGCGGATGAGCTGGCCTGGCGCCCGGCGGCACCGGCCCTGGCGCCCCGGACGCGGGGAGCGGGCTGGCCTGGTGATGATAGAACTTTTCAGATTCTAATCAAATGATGTAGTATAAAAGATTGTCGAACCAGTCCTAAGTGACAATGAAACAGAGGGAATGCAAGCCTATGCTCAATCTAAATGCAACCATTAGAGAATGATGATTAAACTAGAAATGAGTAAAACACAACAAAAAGCAAACTTTCTTTCTTATGAGGAGAGCAAGACCCATGGGTGTAGGGACTTGATATCAAATGATTAAGCTTCAATCCAAGATGCTAACTTTTCAATCAATCTAATCCTTATGCCTAGACAACTAAACTAAGCAAGCTCTATCCTAGACGAATGCTCTTTTGCTATCATCACCCAAGTACACCAAATCCCTTTGGCTGTAATGATCAAAGCAAACAATGAGAATGAGTCTAATAGCAATTCTAGCCTCTAAGACAACTAATCCCTTAGGCAAAGCTAGCTAAAAGCATAGATGAGTTGGTTCAGGCATTTCATAGAACACCTTAGGGCAAAATGCCTATAGCTATGTTTGAGGCCAACTCAAATATAGCTTTAAAAACCAAATCTATGCAAGGAAATGATAGATCTAATTCTAGACACCTTGGATCTAGCAATCACTCTCTATCACCTAACCCATGGATCTTAGAAGAATCACTCACTAATCCACATGCTTATTCTTAAACCCATGAGAGATTCAAGCATAAACATAAAGAAAGGAGATGAGATAAACAATCAAGAACACAAGATGAGATGAGATTAATAATTCAAAGATGAAGTTTTTACTCAAAGGTTTTGTTCTTAGATCATAAATAACATAAGTCCCAAACTTGGGTTAATGAGAGTATTTATAGTAGGCTTAAAAGCCTAAACACATAAAGGAGAAAGTCTAAAAGCCCTTGGCCAAGTGATTTTTCGACCAATGAGAAACAAGGAGAAAGGAAGAAACTCAGCCACGGGTCAGCTAGTGCACAATGCAGGTCGGGTATGCCCATCAGTTATGGCTTGCTCGTCGGCGTCGGCGTCGCGGCCTCTCTAGGCGGTGTGTTAAACGTGGTGGGTGTCCAGCAGCTAGCAGGACGTGCGGTGTCGCGTGGCGGGTGGTCTTGAAATCACCTTGAGTGTGAGGTCGGGTCGTCTGAGCTTCAGCGTCAGTCCGTCCGTCCGTCGCGGGTCCTTGTGCTCGGGTGGTATGGATCAGCGTCCGTTCTGGGCGTTCAGCACAATCGGGACGTCGCGGGTGCTTGTCCCGGTCGTCCTGGCAGCGTCCTGAGCTTGTCCAGGCGAGGAAGGATGGTTGGACTCGGGTGTGCTCACGGGTTGCTTGACATGCTTCCACTCAACTGATCATAACTCCTCCAATATGGCTCCAGATGTCTTGAAACCACTTCCATTGGAAAGCTAACTCAGAATGCCATGTCTCCACCAAATATTAGCATCAGAAGGTATTCCTAAGGTCTCTGCCATGTTCATCTTTATACCGCTTCTTTTTCATCACAAAACTCCCAAACATCTTCAATATCTCCAAAGTGTGCTCCAACACCTAATAGGGACTTATGAATGCATAATGAGCCTAAAGATGCCACAAAGCCTAATCTAAATGAGCAAAATGCATAAGATATGATAACTAAAACATGTAAATATGCAAGACATCAACTCCCCACACTAGTCCTTTACTTGTCCACAAGTAAACTTGCAGACTAAGGAGGAGAGGAGTTTGAAGGAGGACTCATAGCCAAAGAATGCTCTTCTTAGTTCTCAACTTGATAACCTTGCACAAGCATACCAAGTAGCAGGAGCAAAACTCAATCCAACTCTAACTCAACAAGGCCTATCTTAACTCATTTGATCCTACACTTACTCATCATGAATCCACAACCCACAATTCCATTTGCCCTCTAACAATCATTAAGCAAACTCAAAAGACTTCTTGCAAATGGTCAAATGGTCCAAGTCATTTGGTTTGGTGGTAGAAGGTTTGCACATTTAGGGAGAGAAGCACGGACTATGCGGACTGTGTCTGGACATGTCTGGGACTACCTCGACAAGACCACCAGATCATTGTCTACTACATTTCTGAATGTGCAAAGATAGAGCACAAGGTGTACGGATGAGGCGTGTCCGTACATGAGGGTTAGATGCGGTGAAAGGCAAATGGTAAATGGCTGGTCCAAGTGAGACTTGAAGAATATCGATGGAGAAGGAAGGTTAGGATGGCCTTGTTAAGATTTCTAAGAATCTTAAGCCATAGAAAGAGATTAACGAGAGATTTGATGAATAGTAAAGGAGACTTAAGAGATTAAGAGAAGATTATGAGATTAAACTTTGGGATCATTTCTAAATAGTGAGAGGCCTGATATTCATTGCTTAATGTCGACAATCAGAGGTTACAATATATATAGAAGGAGAGACAAGGGTTTTAAATCAAAGAAGAAGGCAAGCATGTGAAGTCAACCAAGGAGGGCTTTAATTCAAAGCAGCCAATGGTGTGTCTCTGCGGCTTTTGGCATCGAGGAATATTGACAGCTGTTCGGTCTGTCGGACTCAACTCTCTTCTTCCCA
>JAAMPC010000976.1:0-11988 GCA_016771965.1 Brassica carinata
TTGAACTCTCTCTTGAGGATGTGCCTGTCATGGAAGGCCTTTGTCTTTTCCTTGTAGATCCTTGAGTTCTCAAAAGCATCCATCCTTATCTCATCCAGCTCATTGAGTTGAAGAAGTCTTTTCTCCTTTGCACACTTGATGTCAAAGTTTAGAAGCTTCACAGCCCACAATGCCTTGTATTCAAGCTCAACTGGCAGGTGGCAAGACTTTCCATAGACAATGTTGAAGGGAGTGGTGCCTAGAGGAGTCTTGAATGCTGTTATATGCCCAAAGAGCATCATCAAGCTTGGCTGACCAATCCTTCCTCTTGGTTCCTACAACCTTTTCCAAGATCCCCTTGATTTGCTTGTTGGAGACTTCCACTTGGCCACTAGTTTGAGGGTGATAAGGTGTTGCAACCTTGTGCTTTACTCCATTCCTCTTGAGAAGACTCTCAAATACCTTGTTGATGAAGTGTGAACCTCCATCACTTATGACCACTCTTGGAACTCCAAATCTTGGGAAAATAGTGCTCTTGAACATTTTGACCACTACTCTTGAATCATTTGTAGGACTTGCTATTGCTTCCACCCACTTTGATACATAGTCCACAGCCACCAAGATGTATTTGTTGCCATAGGAAGAGGGAAGGGTCCCATGAAATCAATCCCCAAATCAAACACTTCCACTTCAAGATTGGGTTTTGAGGCATCTCATTTCTTTTAGTAATGTTCCCCTCCTTTGGCAAGAGTCACATCTTGAAATGAAGTCTTGTGAGTCCCTGAACATGTGTGGCCACCAAAATCCAGCTTGTAACACCTTTGAGACAGTCTTGAATGGAGCAAAATGGCCTCCATAGGAAGATCCATGGCAATGTGAGAGGATTCCTTCAACTTCTTCTTCAGCCACCACTCTTCTATAAATCTGATCCTTGCATAGGGTGTAGAGGTATGGTTCATCCCAATAGTATCTCTTCACATCTTTGTAGAACTTCTTCTTCTCATACCCTGCAGTCCCAATGGCTCTTTTCCAGTGGCTAAATAGTTAACCAAATCAGCATACCAAGGTCCGTTCTCTTCAGCTGCCTTAACCTCTTCAATCTTTTTCCAGTCTCAATGGCTGCTACCACTGACATGATGGCTAGGACATGCTCTTCTCTGAGGCCCTCATCAATAGGGATTCCACCTTCATTCTCTCAACCTGGACAAGTGATCAGCAACTCCATTCTCAATCCTGGCTTGTCTCTAATCTCCAAGTCAAACTCTTGAAGCAAAAGGATCCACCTTAGTAGTCTTGGCTTGGCATCCTTCTTTGCTAGGAGATGTCTCAAAGCTGCATGGTCAGTATACACAATGACCTTAGAACCCACCAGGTAGCTTCTGAATTTCTGGCGAAGACAATGGCCAGCATCTCCTTCTCTGTTGTGGCATACCTCATCTGGCATCATTCAATGTTTGGCTAGCATAATAAATGACATGAGTTTTGCCATCCTTCTTCTGCCCAGGACAGCCCCAACAGCAAAATCACTAGCATCACACATTATCTCAAGGGGAGGTCCCAATCAGGTGGTTGAACAATGGGAGCACTAACAAGGTCACCCTTTATCTTCTTGAAAGCCTCAAGACAATCTTCATCAAAGCTGAAAGCAGCCTCCTTGCACAGCAACTTGGTCATTGGTCTAGCAATCTTTGAGAAGTCCTTGATGAATCTTCTATAGAATCCAGCATGGCCAAGGAAGCTCTGATGTCTTTCACTTGTGGTGGGGGCAAGCTGACCATCACCTCAATCTTAGCTTTGTCCACTTCAATACCCTTTTCTGAAATCTTGTGTCCCAGCACAATTCCTCTTTGACCATGAAATGACACTTCTCCCAATTCAGCACTAGGTTGGTGTCTTCACATCTCTGTAGGACCACACAGTTGGACAAACAAGCAGAAGCGAATCCGAGAGACAGAGAAATCATCCATGAATACCTCCACTATATCCTCAATGAGATCGAGAAGATAGACATCATGCACCTTTGAAAGGTTGCTGGAGCATTACATAACCCAAATGGCATCCTTGATAAGCAAAGGTGCCATAGGGGCATGTGAATGTTGTCTTCTCTTGATCATTGGGATGAATGGGGATTTGGAAGAACCCTGAACCCATCAAGAAAACAATAGAAAGGATGGTTTGCAAGTCTCTCAAGCATTTGATCAATGAATGGCAATGGAAAGTGATCTTTTCTAGATGCTGAGTTGAGCTTTCTATAATCAATACACATCCTATGGCCAGTTATGGTTCTAGTTGGTATCAATTCATCCTTGTCATTTTTAACCACAGTGATACCACCCTTCTTTGGAACTACATGCACAGGAGATACCCATTTAGAATCTGAAATAGGGTAGATAACACCAGCATCTAAGAGCTTGAGAATCTCCTTCTTTACAACATCTTTAAGGTTAGGATTTAACCTCCTTTGATGTTATAGAAGTCATTGATTCATCCTCAGATGTATCCTATGCATGCACAAAGAAGGTGATATCCCTAATATCATCTAGTGAGTATCCAATGGCTTTTCTAAACCTTTTAAGTGCATTTAAAAGTTGAAAGCTCAAGTTCAGTAAGTTCACTACTCACAATGACAGGATATGTCTCATTAGGGCCTAGAAATGCGTGCCTTACACCATGGGGAAGAGGTTTTAGCTCCACTTTTGGTGCCTTGAGCTCACTCCAATCATCTTGTTTGGTGTTCTCTTGTTGAGTGGCTGGAACAGCTTGACATGCCTCTTGTTTAAGCTCCTCATACTGGCCTCATCAGCAATCTTCTTTCGAGAATCCAGCATGGCTGCAATAGCCTCACTCTCCTTGTTCTCAACCACTTGGACCTCTTTATCCACTGTCAAAGCATGCTGCAAAGGGTCTCTATTGTCAACTCTCCGTGCCAATTCCTCAAGGAGCTCATCAGCAAGAGCTTCCATCTCCTCTATGTAGAACACTTGGCCTTGCACAGTTGACCTCTTCATTACCTCGTTGACATCAAAATGGAGAGTGTGCTCTTTCCCAAATGAAGATCAATCTTGCCTTCCTTCACATTGATAAGGGCTCCTGCTGTGGCTAAGAATGGTCTTCCAAGGATCAAGGGGTCTCTAGCTTCTTCATCCATCTCAAGAACAACAAAATCAGTGGGGATTTCACAATTTCCCACCATTACGGAGGTCTTCAAGGATACCAATGGGGAATTTGACTGGCGGTCAGCAAGCACCAAAGAGTTTGCACTTCTTGTATTGACTAAACCCAGCTTCTTGGCAACAGATAGAGGCATGAGACTGACACTAGCTCCCAAATCACATAGACATCTCTCAAACATTAAAGGACCAATGGCACAAGGTAGAGTAAAGCAGCCTGGATCCTCTAGCTTCTTAGGGATTGTCAATCTCTGGATGATGGCACTGCACTCATGAGTAAGAACCATCATGCCTTCCATTTCCTTCTTCTTGGCAGCCACAGCATCCTTCAAGAACTTGCTGTATTGAGGAACAAGCATGAAGGCATCAATGATTGGCATTGTAACTTGAACTTCACTCAATTGCTTCTCAAAGAGTGCTTTGTACTTCTCCAAAGTTGCCTCTTGAATCTTCCAGGAAATGGCAGCTTAGGTTCATAGGGAGGAGGAACAAAGACTCCTTTGTTGGAGTAGCTTCACCATGCTTTGGTGTTTGCTTCTCTTCTCCAACCTTTCCTTTGCCCTTAGCTTCAACAATCTTTTCTAAAATCTCCTCATCAACTTTCTCATCCACAATCACAACATCATCATCAATGTTGATAGCCACCCACTTAGTTTCTCACCATCCTTGGGAGAGTTCTTGAAGTAGCTCTCTACCACTTCTCAAAGTGATTGCCTTCATTGGTTCTTTGGGGTTTTGCTCTGGCTTTCCTGGTAATGTTCCTTGTTGGCGACTTGGCTGAGAGTTCATAGAAGCAAATTGATTCTCCAAAGCTCTAATCTTGTTGTTTAGCTCAGTGTAGCTGCTGTCTATCTTGGAGTGAACAGTCTTGAACTCATGGCCAATGTCTTTGGCTGCTCTAGCTTGACCTTCCAACAATTGTTTGAACATAGCTTCCATAGATGAATCTGGAGCTTTAGCTTGGGAGGAGCTTCCTTGAGCTTGAGTAGATTGATTGCCATGGTTTGCAAAACCAGGAGGAGGATTCTGCCTAGGCTGGTAGCTCCCTTGTTGAGTGTTTTGCTTTGGTTGATAACCTCCTTGCTGGTTGTTGGTGTAACCTCCTTGCTGGTTGTTGGTGTAACCTCCTTGCTGGTTGTTGTTGTAAGACCTTTGTGTACCTTCCTTCCTACCAAGAACCATTGTTGTTGATGAAGCAAAGCTCTTCTTGCCCTTCTAACCCTTCAACTTCATTAACCTTAGGAGGTTTCTTGATTTGGACCACCCACAAAGTGAATCTGCTCCTGCTTGGCTTGGTTAGCAATCAGCAAGTCTATCTTATCTTGCAAGGATTTTATTTCCTTCTTGGTCTGGTTGTCATCAGCTCTGGTTGTTCTATCAGCCTGTCATGTTCTCCACTGTCTGAATCACTCTTGACCATGTTGTCCACCAGCTCCTCAGCATCTTCTTCAGACCTGCCCAGGAAGAAACCATTGCTTGCTGTATCCAATCTTGCTCTAAACTCAGGAAGGGCACCTCTATAGAATGTGCTCAGTAAACTCTCCTTTGAGAAGCCATGGTGTGGGCACTTAGCTTGATATCCCTTGAACCTTTCCCATGCTTCACTAAAGCTTTCCAAGTTCTTCTGCTGGAAACTAGAGATCTCATTCCTCAGCTTGGCTGTCCTTGATGTGGAGAAAAATTTCTCCAAGAGGCCTTCTTACAATCATCCCAAGTAGTGATGGAGTCACTAGGTAGAATTTCTCCCATTGGTGCCTTGTCTCCTAGAGAGAATGGAAACAACTTGAGCTTGAAGGCATCTTCGACACACCATTGGTCTTGGACAAGCCACAATAGCTATCAAACTTGTCCAAGTGATCAAATGGGTCTTCTACAGCCAAGCCATGGTACTTGTTGTTCTCAATCACATTCAACAAGCCTGACTTGATCTCAAAGTTATTAGCTTCCACAGCTGGTGCACGGATACCTGTCCTGTTGCCATGAATGTGAGGGCGGTCATATGTGCCAATGGCTCTTGGCTGTGGGTGTTGTTGTTGCTGGCTGTGGTCTAAGGTTGTCAGCTCCTTGACCATTGCCTTCTTGGGGTTGATGATCATCCATCTCAAACCCCAATCTCTGAATGTGAGCTTGTTGCTCCTCTTCTCTTCTCCTTCTTGCTATTTCCCTCTCAAGTGTAGCTATCTCTTCAACAGTGGGAACCAGGTTAGTTGCACCTGCTTCTTGTGTTCATACACCTGAAAATCAAAGGAAAATGCAAAAGGAGAATCAATATCACAAGAAAAGAAAAATGATTTAGTCTCAAGCAAGTGACTAAATCCCAATGTCTAATCAACTTAGAATTTGGCCTTCAATTTGATGATAGAACTTTTCAGATTCTAATCAAATGATGTAGTATAAAAGATTGTCGAACCAGTCCTAAGTGACAATGAAACAGAGGGAATGCAAGCCTATGCTCAATCTAAATGCAACCATTAGAGAATGATGATTAAACTAGAACAATAAGTAAAACACAACAAAAAGCAAACTTTCTTTCTTATGAGGAGAGCAAGACCCATGGGTGTAGGGACTTGATATCAAATGATTAAGCTTCAATCCAAGATGCTAACTTTTCAATCAATCTAATCCTTATGCCTGACAACTAAACTAAGCAAGCTCTATCCTAGATGAATGCTCTTTTGCTATGATCACCCAAGTACACCAAATCCCTTTGGCTGTAATGATCAAAGCAAACAATGAGAATGAGTCTAATAGCAATCCTAGCCTCTAAGACAACTAATCCCTTAGGCAAAGGCTAAAAGCATAGATGAGTTGGTTCAGGCATTTCATAGAACACCTTCGGGCATGAAATGCCTATAGCTCTATGTTTGAGAGGCCAACTCAAATATAGCTTTAAAACACCAAATCTATGCAAGGAAATGATAGATCTAATTCTAGACACCTTGGATCTAACTTAATCACTCTCTATCACCTAACCCATGGATCTTAGAAGAATCTACTCACTAATCCACATGCTTATTCTTAAACCCATGAGAGATTCAAGCATAAACATATAGAAAGAAAGGAGATGAGATAAACAATCAAGAACACAAGATGAGATGAGATTAATAATTCAAAGATGAAGCTTTACTCAAAGGTTTTGTTCTTAGATCATAAATAACATAAGTCCCAAACTTGGGTTAATGAGAGTATTTATAGTAGGCTTAAAAGCCCTAAACACATAAAGGAGAAAGTCTAAAAGCCCTTGGCCAAGTGATTTTAACCAATGAGAAACAGGAGAAAGGAAAGGCCACCCGGGTCAGCTAGTGCCTGTCCAGGCGGGTATGCCCAGGCGGGTATGTCCTGCTCGTCCGGCGTCCAGGCCGTGCGGCCTCTAGGCAGGGTGTGTTTGGCCGCGTGGTGGGTGTCCAGCAGCTAGCAGGGCGTCGCGGGTGTGCGTGGCGGGTGGTGCTAGTCGGGTGTGCAGGCTGGTGCGCGGGTAGGAGGAATTGTGGGGCGTCCGGTGTCCTGGTCGGGTGGTGCTGGGCGTCGGGCTCGTCTAGCATCAGAAGCGTCGTGGTCGTCCAGGTCGGGCAGGTGCTGTCGGTGTCTGCTGATGCGGCGGGTGAGGCAAGGTGGTCGTCCTGAGCTCGGCGTCAGTCCGTCCGTCCCGTCGCGGGTCCTTGTGCTCGGGTGGTATGGACGCGTCCGTTCTGGCGTTCAGCACAATCAGGGCGATGGTGCTTGTCCCGGGTCGTCCTGGCCGCGTCTGAGCTTGTCCAGGCGAGGTTTGATGGTTGGACTCGGGTGTGCTCACCCGGGTTGTATTGCTTCCTCAATTGATCATAACTCCTCAATATGGCTCCAAATGTCTTGAAACCACTTCCATTGGAAAGCTAACTCAGAATTCCATGTCTCCACTAAATATTAGCATCAGAAGGTATTACTAAGGCCTCTGTCCATGTTCATCTTTAAACCGCTTCTTTTCATCACAAAACTCCCAAACATCTTCAATATCTCCAAAGTGTGCTCCAACACCTAATAGGGACTTATGAATGCAAAATGAGCCTAAAGATGCCTAAAGCGTAAATGTGAGCAAAATGCATAAGATATGATAACTAAAACATGTAAATATGCAAGACATCAAAGGGCATCGAGAATCCGAGAATTAGACTTAGAGCATCCTGTAGCTTAGAAAAACTAGGGTAGGTGGTTGACTAGCCAGACAGGCTTAGGGCGTTTGGCTCTTTGACTCTATATTTTTCTTTAATCGCAAATCTCTGTCGTTGAGAATCTTTGTACTCGTCTTTTTCATCTAATAAGCAGCCGGGCAAATATTCAAACTCTTATTTTTATCGTGAACTTTATCGATTTAGTGTAGCGGCAGAGAATCCGGACCTTCAGGAAAGTCGGGTTTACTTGGCTTTCCTCCGCAATCTTATTTATCGAAAATTGGCGGTGTGAATTTGGTTCCCACAGTTTAGCTAGAAGGAGGGGCCGGATACTCTAACTTCGAAAACCACCAATCGATCGAAGTTCAGTATGACTTCTTCGTCAGCCCGCAACATCGTATCTTTCGAGGATCGAGCAGCGGCCCATACGGTCAAACCTCACAGCGATCTCCTCGTAATAGAACTCCGATCCAGGATATTGATGAAGCAAGGGTATTAGTCGACACGGATGCTCGGCTAATATATCTACAAAAGCACCCTCGAGAGGATGGCGTCGATCTAAGCATCCTTACAGATGACCCCAGCCGGTGTTCGGACTCTCGGAGAAATTATGACCCTCGGCTCGACTAACCTCTAGTCAAAGCGGGGATTGCCAAAACGAATTCTGGTGATCGATGGTCAACATCCTACAATCGATAGTTGGAACTCACTGGCTAAACTCCATGAAGCGATCCCATCGACATTCCACACTATGTCTGAAGTTCCCAACACCTTTTCGAGTCGAGACAATACATGGTAGTCCGAAGGCGGCAGATCTACCTACCATACTAAAGCGGAAAAACTCTGAAATGAAACCTCTGGAAAAAGCAAAGCGATTCGACTTCTGGAAACCTTCAGCAGTCCAGAGCTGAGGCCCAGGAAGCGTGAACCAACCTGCTGAACCAGTGGTCTCAATCTGTCTCGATGATTCTTTCGGAGCGGTGTGCCGAGATCGGAGCTAACCTTCGAACCAATGAAAGCGGAGCTCGCATGCCTCAAAAGAACCTCGTACATTCCGTGGGCTGCGGAGGATATGCTGGGAATCGACATTAGCGTAACATGTCCGCGAACTTAACATCGACCCAACTCACAAACCGTAAAAAAAAGGCGAAAGCTGGGACCTGGCGTGCCGCCACGTCAATGAGGAAGTCGAAAGACTCCTCAAAGTAAGTCGATAACGAAGTCAGGTATCGGACTGGCTTGCCAACCCTGCGTGGTAAAAAGAAAAAGCGGCAAATTAAAGTCTGCGTAATGTCGATTTCCGGATCTGAATAAAGCCTGTCAAAGTTGCTTCCGCTCCCACACATTGACCGACTGAGCGAGCAACCCAGCGAAAACAAGCTTCTGTCATTCATGGGCGCTTTCGGATACAATCAGATCATGATGAATCCGGACCAGCGAAAAACTGCATTCATCACGAGACCGCGGAGCGTATTGCTACAAAGGTAATGCCTTTCGGTCTGCGCCAGGTGCAACATATCAGCGACTTCGTCAACAAAATGTTTGCCGACTTCGGAAAAACTATGGAAGTATACATCGATGATATGCTCGTAAAATCTCTTGGCGAACCGATCATATAGCCCAGAGGAATGTTTTGCGACTCAACCAGCATAACATGAAACTGGCCGGCAAAATGTAGATTGGCGGTGGCATCGGAGAATTCCTCGGATACCTCGTAGCGTGTCGGCGAATCGAGGCCAACCCTAAACAAATCGATGCACTGATAGAGATGGCCTCCCGAGAACCAGCGAGAAGTCAGAGGCTAACGGGAGAGTCGCGGACTTTGAACCGTTTCATCTCGCGCTCCACGGATAAGTGCCTACCGTTTCTGAGACGAAGGGAAACAAAAGAAGTTGAATGGTCCAGCAATGTGAAAAGCTTTCCAACAATTGAAACATTACCTGGCCACTCCACAGTCCTCATGAAACCGGTGGAAGGTGAACCTCTTTTCCTCTATATCGCCGTTTCGAAGCGTGGTCGATCAGCGTCTTGATCGAGAAGAGCGGCGAACAAAACCAATCTTTTACGTAAGCAAGGCGTTACTGGATCACGAGCTTCGATACCCTAAATGGAAAAATTAGCATTCGCCGTCATAACCTCGGCAAAAACTAAGACCATACTTCCAGTCTCATACTATAGTGGTTCTCACCGTTCCCTTCGCGGATAATCCTGCATAGTCGAGTCAATCCGGGAGGCTCGCCAAAATGGGCAATCGAACTAAGTGAATACAGCGTCGAATATCGCCCAGGGCGTGTGCAAAGTCCCAGTACTTGCGGATTTCTTGGTAGAGTTACCCACTAGAAACATGACTAAGGAACCAAACTCAACTTGGGTCCTCCGTCGTCGGATCTTCATCCAACAAGGATCGAATGAATCGACTCACCTCTCTAGCGGAAATCCTAGAACAGTCTTTCCGATTGGCTTTCATGCTTCAAACAATGAGGCAGAATCGAAGCACTCATACTTGAGCTTGCGGCTGGCCCATGGGTTAAAATCCGTAATATTCCGCTACTGCGATTCTCGGTTAGTTAAGCCAATCAATACAGCGGAGAATATGAGCAAAGCCGAAAGGATGGGCCTTATATCTAAACTTCGTCCAAAGGCTCGAAATTTTGACCAGTTAAGCCCTAAATTCCCTAAGCTAAAGCGTCAGGCCGGCGTCTTGGCTGCCCTCGCAAAGCTCAGATCCAGGGCTCAAAAGTAATCGGTGAATTCATGAGCATCAAGCATCGGACCACAGTGGTGCGTCAATCTAATCGAGGCGAGATTGAAGATCACGGAAGAAGTCGAATCAACCAAGCGGATGTGAACCCGCCCGAGTATGGCTGCGACAGCCTGGTTAGAACCAATCCGAGCCTATATCGTGAATGGAACCTTGCCGCCCGAAAAATGGGCTCGTAAAATAAAACCAAAGCGTACGATGCGTCCGCGATAGGGAGAAATTTATAAGTGGTGTTTCTCGGCCCTCTCATGGCATGCTTGAAGGGAGAAGAATCATGAAGAGAGGTCCATTCTGGATCATGCGGAAATCATTCTGAAAGATCTCAGCGGTCAAAATCAAAGCGCCCACGGTTATTATTGGCCACCATGGTAAAGACTGCGAGAATTAGCGGAAGTCGCGAGAAATGCCAAAGGCATGCTCAACAATCCATCGACCATGAGATCCTCTCCTCAATCTGTCCCCTATCCTTTCATCGATGGTCCATGGACATCGTCGGACCTATGCACCCATCAAAACAAAAGCGCTTCCTCTAGTCCTACGAGTTCTTTTCCAAATGGGTAGAAGCAGAATCCTCTTATCAAGGACACACAAATTCGAGAACCGTCAGAAACATATCATAACTAGACATGGGGTCCGTCGAAATCGTAACAGATAATGGATCTCAATTTATCTCCACTTTCGATTGAAGCATTCTGCGAAAAATGGAAAATACGACTTACAAAGTCAACTCCCAGATATCCGCGATGCAGACAGGCAGAAACCATCAACAAAACCGTCCTTGCGGACTCAGCGCCTGAGCGCCAGAAGAGCGAGGAGCTCGAAGGAGTTCTTTGGTGCATCATACAACCCAAAGGCAGACTCTGGTGAAACTCCATTAGCCCTCGTTCACGGAGCGGAATGTATGATCAGCGGAGTAGAATTCCCATCTGCGGAGAAGATTCCTCCCGAAAAGAGGATGTAACGGAGCTATGATGCTGGACAATCTCGATCTCATCAATGGCGCGCGACCAGGCACTCATTGAATCCAGAATTACCAGCGCTGCGCAAAATACTACAACTCAAGCGTCGCCATCGCAGGTTCAAAGAAGCGATTTAGTCTTACATAAAGTCTTCAAAACACTGCCGGCGAGCATAGAGGCGGGAACAAAGCTGGGAAGGACCGTACAAAGTCATAAAGTAGTCGACCAGGCTCATATATGCAAACATGCGTCGAAAATCCGAGAACTTGGAATCGTGCATCTCAAAAATACTACCACTAAGCGATAAGCGTGGTACAAAGAACTACTGAGATGGCTTGATCCTAGACAAAGTGCGTAGGCAACTTCATGTCAGTAGTTCAGCTATCCCCGATTTAAAAAGGGGGGTATGTATACTGTATACTCCCACAAATTCGAAGATCTAAAATTTTGAAACTTTTCGCGACTTTTCAAAATCAGCGAAGCGGCCACAACAGCGGATCTAGTATCCACTAGCGATTATCACATCAAAAACAAATCCCGGATGGCCAACACTTCCGCGAAAACTGCGTGAATGGACGCTTCTCCTGGAGTTTTATTGCATAGTTGTATCCTCCACTTACATATTATGATGGTCAAGGGTTAGGAACTTTGTCTCGTTTCTCAGATAATAGTTATTTCTAACCTTTAGGCCATCATAATATGTAAGTGGAGGATGCAACTATGCAATAAAACAATATTGTCATAATTTTACTCAAAATTTGTGGGTTATACAATATAGAGTTTTTCTTTAAATATATCTTGAAGCTTATACTCTTTAATGTTGTTTAAATATTTTTAACACATTTATGTATTAATATTTTAAACTTCTCTAAATGTACATCATTCTATTTTTAACAATTAATAGTTTAAATTCATATATGTTAAAATAAGGGGTAACCACTATGAAATAACTATTATCTAGTGAAACGGAG
>JAAMPC010000977.1:0-11988 GCA_016771965.1 Brassica carinata
CAACTGCAAACTCAACAAAGTGGATAAATCATCGCCTTAGAAGCCACATGCAGTGAGGAAAGTTCCAAGATGTTGCTGAGACATGAAGAAGGACTGCAGAGCTTTGTGTTTCATCCCGAGACTAGAGAGGTGATGATATATCTCATGGCCAGGTCAGAACTTTGAGTTAAATTATCAAGGTTCTATCATCTCCTCTGAGCTTGGATTGAGGACAAATCCTTTTAAAGGAGGAGGATGGTGTGATCCTGATCAGGATTGGAATCAATGGATTGAAGCCAATGTATGGGTCAGCTATACCACTGATCATGGTGCAGTTTAATGGACAGTATCATACTCTTATTGGCATGATCTATGAGGTTCGATAGAGAGAAGAGAACTGTTGGCTTCTTGAAACGACTTGAACAAAGAGGATTCAACCAACTGAGCTTAACAGGAGCTATGGAGACCATTCACCTCGCCCAAATATGTATGGAGAACAAGGAAAACATGTCAGGAAGTTTCTGGTTGGGCTATATTTGGATCTAGGGCAAATAAGGCTTTTCGGTCCAAAAGAGAGTTGCAGCCAGAATCTTGATCCACTTGCTTTCTAGCTGGCCTAACAGGACGTGGAGGATCTAAAGCTCATTAGGAGACACTCCAAATCAAGTTCAAGTCGTGGCCCATCATAAACCAAAGAAGAACCAGCTTGTTGGTTTAATTTAATTACTTTGTAAGGGCTTTGGTTATTGGCTTTCATTTAATTTAAACCAAAGACAATTAGGATTTTAAATAAACCAATTTCGTGGGTTTAGGATTAGAATTAGAATTAGAATTAGAATTAAACCATCTTGGTTTTACTTAGGTTTTCTGTCGATTTCTTTAAGAAACAAGGGAACAGCTTTTGTTTGTAAACTTTTGAATCTAAGAATTTTCCAGCAGCTTTGCTTGCTTTATCTCTTGCTTTCTCTGTTCAGCTTAAGTGTGAGATTTAAGGATGTAAATGATTATCTGAGTTTAGAAAGGATTATAGAAGAGAATAAGAGATTAAGAGACAGATTAGAGACTAATGGAGAATCATAATGAAATGAGTATAGAGAGATTGTTTAGAACTGTCTGATCTTATTATGAGATGAGGTTACAATATTTATAGAAGAGGCATTAGGGTTACAAGTTAAGAGAAAGCAGCACTAGTCATAAGCATGTGAAGTCGTCAGACCAAGAGGAGCGTCCCCTTTGAATGAACGGATGGTAAGGCTCACATTGGCCTTTACAGCCTGTCCACGGCCTGGATGGATAAGGCTCGTCCACCCTTATCCTTAAACGGTCTGATCAGTCTTGAGACCTTCTATGTACTCTAGAGGCTTTACTCACCCATCTCCTTCTTCCTTCATGTTTCCTCAGATGTACCAAGCCCCGTCCAGACATAGCCGTGTACCTGTCCGTACTCTTTCCATTACTTGCTTAGCTCTTCCTCTCCTTCTCATAATGACTTCCTCATCTCAACACTCCCCTCGAGCTTAGCTTTGTGAAAGCCTAAGCTTGGATGGCATAGATCTTCCTCATTAAAAACTCACCAAGGAAAACCCATTGGGACAAAACCTTGATGAGGGAAAAGAGTAAAGACCTCACAGCCAAGAGGATCAGCTCCTTCCTTCCCAAGATCAATGAGGCCCAACCTGATATGAATGGACTCCATTGTCTTCTGTCTTGCAGCTTTGGTGAACACATCAGCCAACTGATCTTCACTCCTTGTGTAACATGGCAAGATGACTCCTAGAATGATCATTTGCCTCACCTTGTGGCAATCAACTTCAATGTGCTTGGTTCTCTCATGAAACACCGAGTTGGATGCAATGTGAATGGCTGCTTGGTTATCACAATGCATTGTCATTGGTGTGGCATGATCAATCTCAAATGCTTCAAGATGCCTTTGATCCCACCAACTCGTTGGTAAGCTTCAGCATAGCTCTATACTCAGCTTCTGCACTTGAGCAAGAGACCACCTTCGCTTCTTACTCTTCCATGTCACCAAGTTGCCTCCAATGAATGTGCAATAGCCTGTGGTTGATCTCTGTCACTCTATCACCAGCCAATCTGCATCACAGTATCCAACCACTTCAGTGCTTCCATTGCAACCCATCCATACTCCTTGATCAGGTGAGCAGTTGAGATACATCAATCCTCTCCACCATGCCAATGATGCTCCTTAGGACTTGCATGTGTTGACTCACCTGATTCACAGCAAAACAAATGTCAGGTCTAGTTATGGTAAGATAAATCAATTTGCCAACTAGTTTTCTATAGAGTTTAGGATCTGATAAGGTTTGCTGTCTTCAATCTCCCCTCTCGTTGGGACTTTGTAGCCATCCTCCATAGGCATCCTTGCAGTCTTGCCTCCATAAGCACCTGCACCTTTCAAAGATCAAGTGTATACTTCCTTTGGGACATGAATAAACCTTCCTTGGATCTACATATCTCAATTCGAAAGTATTTCATTTCTCCCAAATCTTTAATCTCAAACATGGATTTAATGAACTCCTTGGTTGCTATGATACCTTCCTTATCACTTCCTGTGATAATGATATCATCAACATACACAAGAAGTGCAATCATACCTGAGAGTTGTGAGTGTGAAGAGAGTGTGGTCTAGTTCAGACTTCTTGAAGCCCTGACCATTCAGGGTAGTGCTCAGCTTGTTGTACCAAGCCTTGGTGATTGCTTCAGCCCATAGATAGCTTTCTTCAATCTTAACATTCCTTTCTTCACTAAGTGTTCTAGGCCTGGAGGTGGATGCATATATACTTCATCCTCAAGTTCACCTTGTAAGAATGCATTCTTCACATCCATTTGCCATAACCCCCATCCAAGATTCACAGCCAAGCTTAATACAATCCTTATGGTATGTAGTTTAGCTACTGGTGCAAAGGTCTCTATGTAATCTTCTCCATAAGTTTGGGTGAAACCTCTTGCTACTAGCCTTGACTTCTTCCTCTCAACCTTTCCATCAGCCTTATACTTGATTGTGAATATCCATTTACTACTCAGCCTTCTTCCCTTTTGGTAACTCACTCTCATACCATGTATCATTCTTGATCATGGCTCCTGCCTCAGCTCAACTGATTCCTTCCATTCTTTATCCATGATTGCTTCTTCATAGCTTCTTGGAATATAGTTCTCATCAAGTTAACCATGAGCATGCAATGTTCTTAGGGTATTGAGCAAAGGAACACCTGACTTCGAGGATCCTCCACGCTTGGGCATTGTAGTACACTCTGCGTGTTTACCCAAGAGGAAGGATCCTCTAATCCTGTGCTTCTCCTCAATACAGGTTGTTCTTGCGCGAACCTGCTCATCTTGTATATGCGGTTCTTGTGCTTCCTTTATGTTCTTCATCTCCTTGGTCTTGCTCACCTTAGTGAGAACCTGAGTTGAACTCTTCTCCTTCTTCACTCGTGACTCCTTCTTGGCCATTTCTTGAGTTTCAGGTTCACTTCCCCCTCATGATCAAGGTGAGGTGTTTGAGCAGCTCTTCTTGGTTCATTTGAGCTCTCTTCTGGTTGTCCACTTCTTGTGGACTGATCCTGATTCATCTTGATACCAAGACCTTCAAAATCCTCTTAGACTCAGCCTTATCTGATGTAAGATCCCTCAAGTCTTCTTGATTCTTCTCTTCATAGTATCCTCTTTCTTCAATGAACTTCACATCTCAGAATACGAGTACCCTTCTAGCTTACGGATCACTTATATCCTTTTTGAGTTGTTGGTAGCCAATGAACATTGCCTTTACGCTTCTTGCTTCAGCTTGTCCTCAACTCTCCTGGTACCAACACATAACACACAAGCATCCAAACACTCTCATATATGTAAAGATGGCTTGCTGGTTCAGTACCTCAACGGTGCTTGATCCTTCAATACCCTTGTAGGTATTAGGTTGATGAGATAGCAAGCAGTAGATACAGCATCACTCCGAATCTTTTAGGTACATTAGCTTGGAACATTAATGACCAGGCCACCTCCATCAAGTGCCTGTTCTTCCTCTCAGCTACACCATTCTGTTGTGGTGTGTAGGGGCAGCTTGTTTGATGAAGTATTCCATGATGATCTAGATGGCTTTTGAGCATAGCTTGTGTATTCTCCTCCATTATCTGATCTCAAAATTTTAATCTTAGCATGATAATGGTTAGTCACATAAGAAAAGTTCTTGAATGCATCTATCACCTATCTTTGATGGAATTAGTGTTAACCAGGTGTATTTAGATTTTCATCAATGAATGTGACAAAGTACTTATGATTATCTCTAGAGAAATAGAGTGCAGTCCACACATCAGTATGAATCAAATCAAAGCAATTTTCATAGCGATGATGTTCTTGGAAATACATTCTTACAATGCTTGCCTAAAATGCAAGCTTCACTATCATTTTCAAAACCACACTGGTAACATCAAGTTTAAAGCCCTCTCATGGGGATGACCTAGTCTAGCATGCCCTGTTGTTTTATTCAAACTAGAAGCAGAAGTAAATGAGCAGTTATGATTGGAAACAGGATCAAGCTTCTCAAGCATATATAACTCTCCTTTGTAACTCCTTTTCCAATCAGTTGGCTGCTTTCAATATCCTGAAACTTCACATCATTAGGACTGAATATAACATTGCAATTCAAATCAGTAGTGCATTTCTTAACTGAAAGTAGATTTGATGTGAATTGAATGTAAAATGCTCTAGTAGTCTTATCAAATAGCTTTAAGTTTCTATTCCTTAATAGGTATCTTATCTCCATTTGCATATCACACATCCATTAGTAGGTTCTATGTCTTTAATCAGGTTGGTGTCACTAATCATATGATGAGATGCACCTGAATCTATAATCAATGGTTTGGATGCATTGTAGCATGATGGCAGATACAATTTGATCTATATGCATTCATCTAGCATTTTATCAATGTACTGCTCAATTCCAGCCTTATTATCATTCTAGCAATCTCAGCCTTACTGTGAGTCATTTCTATAGTCCTAGCAATCATAGAGGCACCAAATGAATACCCATGGTGTTACCATTATCCTTGAGCATTTTGATAGTGCATCCATCTCGGACCTCTGATGAAGTCTTGATCATTGCCTTCGGGGTTGATGGCTCGGTATAAGTCACCAAAGCTTTTCCATTCCCTTCACGGTTGTCCACTTCAGTTCCTCGGTTGGATGGCCCTGCTCCATGATCCTTCAGTCATGTGAGCTCTTGCCTCTTTCTCCTTTATGAACTTAGCCGGCTTGAGAGTGGGGATGGAGTATCAACACTGAATCTTCTTGTGCCTTTGCATACTTCTTGTGATCACAATTCCCATTGAACTTCTCATACTTGTTGTAGCCAGCTTTGTTAGCTTGAGGAGGTTCTTCACGGTCAGATTGCACAGCATTTGCAAGAGATAAGTCTCCCCTTGCTCCGAACAAGCCATTGAGCCCTGCTCCCTTTGTATCTGAGCACACACCTCCCACCGAGGTCAGGTAATTTCATAGCATATTGCTGAATGAGACCATTGTAGCTTACTGCATTCAATGTGAGCAGCAACTTAAATGTGATTTTAGAGAATAGGAAGAAAGGTATTGAGAAGTTTAAGAGAGTTAAGAGTGTTTAAGAGAAAATGTATGAGATTATCATGATGAACTAGAGCTCATGGAATGGAGTGTTGTTTATTAATCAAGACAGAGTTTACAATATATAGGATCAGATACAAGGGTTTTAGAGAGCCTAAGCATGTGAGGTCAAGGATAAGGTTGCTTTAATTCAAAATTGATCAATGGAAGCTGTCACCGTTTTGGCATCTTGGACCAGGTTCCTTTTGCCTTTACAGCCTGTTCCAGCCTGTGTGGATAAGGCTCAGTCCTCTATCCATCCAAGCGGTCATCTCCCTTAAGGTAATCCCTTTGGCCTTTACTCAGCTTTCACTTGCAGGTAACTCCTTTTCTTGGTGAGTGTTGGATTGATCCAGGACCGTCACGGATGAATGCGGCCGATGCGGTACTATGCGGCCTGATCATTCCCAAGCTCTCCCTCTCTTTGCCTTCACACTATCTCATTCCCAACTCCTTAAGCCATCTTCTCCCATATTGATCAACTCATTTCAACACTCCCCTCAAGCTTAACTTAGTATCTTAGTTAAGCTTGGAACTTTCCATGAATCTTCCTCATTAAAACCTCACCAAAGAAAACCCATTGGGACAAAACTTTGATGAGGGAAAAGAGTGAAAGAACTCATGGCTAAGAGATCAGCTCCTTGGTGTAAGATCTATGAGTCCCAATCTGATGTGAATGGACTCCATAGTCTTCGTCTTGCAGCCTTTGAACACATCCATAGTTGATCCTCACTCCTTGTATAGCATGGCAAGATTACTCCCAGAGACAATCATCTGCCTTACCTTGTGACAATCAACTTCAATATGCTTGGTTCTCTCATGGAAGACTGAGTTGGTTGCAATGTGTATAGCAGCCTGGTTGTCGCATGATGCATGGTCATTGGAGTGGATTGAATAATCTCCAAGTGCTTCAGTATCCTTTGATCCATACAAGCTCATTAGTCAGCTTTAGCATGGCTCGATATTCAGCTTCAGCACTTGAGCATGAGACCACCTTCTGCTTCTTACTCTTCCAAGTTACTAAGTTCCCTCCAATGAATGTGCAGTAGCTGGGTTGTGGACCTTACATCTGCTCATCTCCTTAATCAGCATCTATCCACCACTTCAGTACTATTGTTGCATCCCATCCATACTCCAGGCTTGATGTCCCAGTTCAGATACAAGAGGTCTCTCCACCATCGCCAGTGATGTTCCTTTGGGACTTGCATATGCTGGCTCACTTGATTCACAGCAAAGCATATGTCGGTCTTGTGATGGTGAGATAAGATGAGCTTCTACCAGCTTCCTGTATAGCTTTGGATCATGAAAGGCCTTGCTATCTTCAACCTCCCCCTCGTGGAATCTTGTATCCATCTTCAAGAGGCATCTTTGTGTCTTATCTCCTTGGCCTGCATCTTTCAAAGATCAAGTGTATACTTCCTTTGGGAAATGAATAATCCTTCCTTAGATCTACATACTCAATTCCAAGGAAGTATTTCATTTCTCTAAATCTTTGATTTCAAACACAGATTTCAAAACTCCTTTGTGGCTTTTATACCAACCTTATCACTACCAGTTATTATAATGTCATCCAACATATACAAGTAGGCAAATGATACCTGAGGGTGTGGTGAGTGAAGAGAGTGTGATCCAGTTCAGACTTCTTGAACCACGTCCGATTTAAAGTAGTACTCAATTTGTTGTACCATGCTCTAGAGATTGCTTTAATCCATAGATGGCCTTCTTGAGTCTCAATACATTTCCAGGTTTCACAAGATGCACTAGACCGGTGGGGATGCATATACACTTCATCTTCTAGCTCTCCTTGAAGGCATTCTTTACATCCATCTGCCAAAGCTCCCTCAAGATTCACAGCAAGGGACAATACAATCCTTATAGTATGTAGCTTGGCTTGAGGAGCAAAGGTATCAATGTAGTCTTCCCCATATGTTTGAGTGTATCCTCTTGCCACCAGTCTAGTCTTCTTTCTCTCAATAGTTCCATCAGGTAGATACTTGATAGTGAATATCCATTTGCTTGTTACTGCCTTCTTCCCCTTTGGTAATTCACTTTCAAACCAAGTGTCATTCTTTATCATGCTTATTAGCTTCATCCTTACTGATTCTTTCCAATCTTCATGTAGCATTGCTTCTTCATATGACCTTGGTACACTACTTTCATCTAAGCTTGTAATGAAAGCATAATGTTCCTTGGGTAACTGGCAAAGGAACACACAGCTTGAAGGGATGCTTCACAGCTTGAGCATTGTAGTACACTCGTGTTTTACCAGTTAGGCATCCTTCTTCAATGTGTGCTTCTCCTTAATGGAACTGGTTCCACCTCTACCACTGTACTTAGGCTGAACCACTTCTCATTCACTTCATCTGGTTCCACTTCTTGAATGGGTTCTTCCTTTTTGTATCACACCTTGATCATGACCATCACAGTCTTGATCTTCATTGATCTTCAGGCTCAGCCTCATTTCCCCCCTCATGATCATGGTGTGATGATTCTTCAACTTCATTAGCCTTTGTTGGTTGCTGATCCTGGGACATGTTGATTCCAAGTCCTTCCAGCACCAGCTGAGACTTTAGCTTCGATCAGATGGTTGAGACAAATCTTGAAGATCTTCCACTTTCATCTCCATAAAAGCTCTTATCCTCCGAACTTAACATCTCTGAACACAGAACTCTCTCTGGCTTCTGAATCATAGCATTTGTATCCCTTTTGTGATGTTGGTAGCCATAAACATGGCTCTTGTGCTTTCTTTGCTTCTAGCTTATTCCTCCCGGGTACAAGTACAAAGCACCGCATCCAAAGACCCTCAAGTGATCCAGCACCGGTTTGCTTCTGTTTAGAACTTCATGGGTGACTGATCCTCCAAGATCTTGGTTGGTATCCTATTGATCAGATATGGCAGATCCAGCATCACTCAGAATCTTTTAGGCAGCTTGTGTGAAACATCATAGACCTGCCACCTCCATCCAGGTGTCATTCTTTCTCTCAGCCACACCATTCTGTTGAGGAGTGTATGGACAACTTGTCTGATGTAGGATCCCATGTTGAGCTAGATGACTCTTGAATGCATTACCGATGTATTCTCCACCATTATCAGACCTGAAAATCTTAATCTTGGCTTTATACTGGTTAGATACACATAAGCTTGGAAGTTTTTAAATGCATCAAGAACCCTATCCTTTGTTCAATGAGTGTTATCAGGTGTATTTAGATTTTCATCTATAAATGTGACAAAGTACTTGTAATTATCTCTAGATAGAGCAGGGAGCAGTCCATACATCAGAGTGAACAAGATCAAAACACTTATCATAGATAGTAGTAGATCTTTTAAACACAGTCTTACAATGTTTTCCCAAGATACAAGCCTCACAATCATTATTTTTAAACATGACACCTGGTAACATTAAAGCAGGCTCTAACATGTGGATGTCCTAGCCTAGAGTGCCATAATGCTCCTTTACTTAAAACAGAACTCAGCAACACAACTAGAAATGGGGTTAATATCCCAAGTACATAAAGATCCCCTTGGTTACTCCTTGTCCAATCAACTCATTGCTCTCAATATCCTGAAATGTCATTGTTAGGACTAAAATAACATTGCATTGAAGATCATTGGTACATCTTTTAACAGATAAAGAGATTAGAAGTGAATTCAGGCATGTAAAATGCCTTAGAGTTCTTATCAAATAGCTTTAAGTCTCCTACACCTTTAATAGAATTCTGTCTCCATTTGCAATCATTACATGTCCAGGCAGGTTCATGTTTTTAATTAGCTATCATCACTAATCATGTGATGAGATGCACCGAAGTCAACAATCAATGGTTTATTCCCTAGCTAGGTGAGTTAGGTAATTCATTTTCAGTTTCAATTCCTCAAGATATCTATCAACTATTCTCAGTCCTAGGCATCATATGAGCAGTGTAAGAGTAACCAGAGTATTTCGAATGTACCAGACTCCTTAAGAGCTTTGATGAGAGCATCGATGTCAGATTGCGAATCACTTCATGCTCCAAACTCTTTGTGGCCGTGTAGTGAGTTGCCATTGCCTTTCCTCTTTAGCTTTCACCCACTTGTGCACTTGAGCTGCTCGATGGACCGGCTTCACCTTCATGACAGGTTAGCTCTGGCTTCCGGTCTTTGTTGAACTTGGCGGTTTGAGATGGGGATGAAGGATCCAGCGGCTCCTCTTGTGTCCCAACCTCTTGCGGTGATCACAATTGCCTCCAAACCTCCTCTCATCACCATACTTCCTCTCATCATCTTGTATGCTGCGGTTGGCTTGTGCTCCTTCCTCAGCCTTGTTGGCTAGAGCTAAGTCTCCCTTGCTTCAGAAGAGTCAAGTGACCCTTCCTCCTTTTGGGTTAGCACACACTTCCTCCATAGATGGTAGATTTGGCATCCTCAACATGTGCTTGATCACATCATTGAATGGAGGATCAACGTCAACAGACAATCCAAACACGATCTCTCCCTCCTCTCCATTGAGTAGCTCTTGATCATTAGTGCTTGGCCTCAACGATTCAAGCTCAGACCACAGCGATCATACTTGCCCAAATGCTTGGTGAACTCCTCTCCATCTTGTACCAGCGTGTTGATAGCTTTCTTGATCTCATACACAGCTCAGATTGGTAATGTTCCCAAAGTCTTTAGTGATACCTCCACAGGTGTTTTGGAGTCTCGCAGTAGCTGTAGGCTTCAAGAGATGTTCTTCAAGTGATCCTTGCAGCCAGATAGCACCATCGAGTCATCTTGAATCCACTTCTTTCCATCAGCTCTCTTAACCTTCTTCCTCACGGCCACAGGTGCTGGAGCTCCATCTGTGATGTGATCCCATAACCCTACCTCCCAATGGCTGTCTTCACAAGCCTAGACCACAACAGGTAGTTTCCCCACCCTTGAGTGAAATCGAACCCGTGTGATCTTGTTTCCTCCATCTTGATTTGCTTGAACTTTGTTTAGAATCTCACTGAAAAACTTTTATCACGAAGCTGAAGAACAAGAAATCTCAATACCACAGCCAACCTGGCTCTGATACCATGTGATTTTAGAGAATAGGAAGGTATTGAGAAGTTTAAGAGAGTTAAGAGTGTTTAAGAGAAAATGTATGAGATTATCATGATGAACTAGAGAGAGAGACTCATGGAATAAAATGTTGTTTATTAATCAAGACAAGAGTTTACAATATATAGGATCAGATACAAGGGTTTTAGAGAGCCTAAGCATGAGGTCAAGGATAAGGTTGCTTTAATTCAAAATTGATCCATGGAAGCTGTCACCGCGTTTTTGGCATCTTGGACCAGGTTCCTTTTGCCTTTACAGCTGTTAGCCTGTGTGGATAAGGCTCAGTCACTCTATCCATCCCAAGCGGTCATCTCCTTAAGGTAAATCCCTTTGGCGTTTACTCCTTTCTTGATAACTCCTCTTCTTGGTGAGTGTTGGATTGATCCGGACCGATGCGGATGAGTGGTGATGCAGTACTGTCTGACCTGATCATTCAAGCTCTCCCTCTTTGCCTTCACCTATCTCATTCCCAACTCCTTAAGCCATCTTCTCCCATATTGATCAACTCATTTCAACACCAAGACCTTGTCACTGCTCCGCCTCTCATTTGAAGCTCTGGATCAAGCTGTGCTTGGCCTCACATCTCAGCTCAGACCACAATGTCCTGAACCTCCCCAAATGTTTTGTAAACTCCATGTCATCTTGGGTTAACTTCGTTGATTGCCTTCTTGACTTCAAACCTTTCGGTTAGGTTAGAAACATTTCCATACACCTTCTTCAGGTGTCCCACAGCTCCTTGGCTGTCTCACAGTAGCTATAAGCATCTAGGATAGCGGTTCCAACGAGGCATGAAGAACTGACATCACCATCATGTCTTCTTGTTGCCACTTCTCCTGACACTCTCCTCGGACTCTCTGCGTCACCCTCTTGAGTCTCATAGGAGTTAGGATGAAGAAGCTATCCCACTTTCAAATCGGTGATCCTAGTTTTCTTGTTTGGGAATATGACAATTCTTTGTCATTCTAATCAAACCATAAAGAATCGCGATGTAAGAAGCTTGATTTGGACACATAAAGTAGTAGAGAATCACCAGGAAGTTGAATAAATCTCATAGGAGTTATGATGAAGAAGCTATCCCACTTTCAAATCAAATCAGCTCTTTTGGGAATATGACAACTTCTGGGTCATTCTAATCAAACCAGGATGAATCGCGATGTAACAAGCTCGACTTTGATACATAAAGTAAGAGAATCACCAGTAAGTTGAATAAATCTCATAGGAGTTGATGAAGAAGCTATACCACTTCCAAATCGTGATCCCGCCTGCTTTTGGGAATATGACAACTTGTTTGTCATTCTAATCAAACCAGAGCGATGTAAGAA